>JAHUTJ010042114.1:0-22224 GCA_036250325.1 Characodon lateralis
CCCCATTATATATATATATATATATATATATATATATATATATATATATATATATATATATATATTAATTCAAGAGTTTACTTTCTATAAATTGGTGATTATGACTTACAACTACTGAAAACACATAATTCAGTTTTTCAGAAACTTATTATTTTACTTAAGAATAATTAACAAAGATTATTAATACAATCTATAGTAGTTACACTCAATACTTGGTCCAAGCAGTTTTTTCATGAATTACTGCATCATCGCTTTGTGTTATGAAGAGGACCAGTCTGTGGCAATGCAACGGGCTAACCTCCGGTGTCTTTAATAGCAACCTTTAATAGCCTACATTCTCCATGGGGTTTACGTCTGACAAGTTTGCTGGTGAACCAAGCATTTTCATACCCTGATCATTGAAGCAGTTATTAGTACTGTTGACACTATGAGCAGGTCCCAAATCCTGTTGGAAACAAAATAATTATCTCCACAAAGCTTTTCAGTAGAAGGAAACAAGAAGTGCTCTATAACATCCTGGTGGAAGTCTGCACTGACTTCAGTGTTTATGGCGCACAGTGGACCAACACCTGCAGATGACATGACTCTCGAAATCATCACTGCAAAGACAGTGGAAACATCATACTGGACCTCAAGCAACTAACGTTCTGTGCCTCTCCACTCTTCCTCCGGACTCCAGAACCGTGTTCTTCCAAATGAAATTCAGTTTACTCTAATCTAAAAAGAGGTCTTTGAATCACTGTGTAACTGTCCAGTAATTTTCTTCCTCAGTCTAGGTAAGATGCTTCAGGAGTAGCCTAACAAGAGGAATAACCCAGTTGTAGCCCATATCCTTGGTACGTCTGTTTGTGGTTTTTAATGAAGAACTGACTCCAGCTGCATTCACACTAAATTGGGGTTTGCTTCATGATCCTTTCAAGGCCACTCGTATCCCTGTTGCTATCTTTTCTACCACACTTTCTCCTTCCACTAAACTTCCCATTAATATGTTTGCATGAAATATATCACTGTATGTGTGATGAATCTATTTTTGAGATTCACTTTTTGAATTGAATTGCTCAAATAATGATAGTCTCATTTATTGAGATGCACTTGTAACTAATCAACCCTCTTTTTCTTAAAAGTTCCATGAACATTAATTAGCAGTGACTGTGACTTGTTTTTTTGTTAACTCAAGGGATTAAAAGAAAAATCTGACTTAACAATACTTTTTCATTATTCATGACATAAGGAACCTACAAATTCTTTATTGTAATAAACACATGCCTCATAAATAAATGTGTGCTTTATGCATCCATGAATGATTAATTCTTAATATGCTGTGCAAATATCAGTTCATAGCCTTATCTCCTCTACAGATGTCTTCTCTTCCAGCCTGTCAGCAGTCAGAGTATGCCAGTGGTTGTTCAGACTCTCTTATGTTCATGTTTGCTCCTCCACCTATGCCTCAGTGTAAACATAAATGTTTTTCTTTGTTTTCACTTTTCACTTTAGTTATATGTTTTTGGAGAATTATTTTTAATAAAATAGGATGCTGAGGTACCTGACAAGGAGAAGGTGCTTTGTCTCGAGGGTCTTCAACATCCACATCCTTTTACTGGAACTAAAAATTTGGTCATTCATTTTTGACTGTGCAGGACATTTTAGTGTGCTTTAGGCTTTTAATCTGACATAACTTTCTGAAGTTTTATATAAGGTTTAATTACCTTTGGTAATATTAATGCTCCTAAATCACTCAGATTCATAACTGATCAAAATCAACCTGAAGAACGAATACTTTTTCTTACAAGATTTCTGCATAATTCCCTAGATTTTAATTTTATTTACAACTAACACAAAATTTGACACTTGAACAAAAATGTAAAAATTGACAAGCGATGGCAGAAATTATATTTTTTCTCAATTGCACAATATTTGCTCTTTGCTAAAACTAAATGTAACAAAACATAATCACCCATCAGACAAATATAAAACAAATTTAGTTTTCACTTGTCCACTAATGTAGTATAGCCATAATTAAAACTGATTAAACATCAAAGAGCTAATTGGGGCTTATTCTTTTCTCAGAAGCTAAAATGGAAAGGATTTTGGGATCTAATTCTGAATCCTAACACTTTACTTTGATCTAAGAAACAAAAGTTTGGAAAACAGATGAGATCAACTCCCGGGACCACCTTTGTGAGCCACCACAGTGCGGCAACTCTGCAGTAAACAGATATATACTGATATATATACATAGATGTATACTGATTCCTCTTTAGGGCCCAGTGAGGCACTGATAGTCACACATAAAACAAAAACGTCTGGCAAAGGTACTAGATGGATGTCATATCACTGTTTTTTCCATGTGAGGCACATTTTAAAATGTTGGCTTCTAAACAGGCTCTAACGTTACATTACATTCATAATATGCTCGTTTCACAAGAGAAGCAACACTGAATTATATTGATTTACATTGAAGCATGTAAAATGGAATAAACCTTACTTTGATTATCAGCTTTCTTTGAATATATTTTGTTGTACAACATGATAATCTTAGGTGAGAAACAATTGCCCTTTGTATTTATCATATACAATGCTGAAGAAACTGCATTGCAGGTTATTAAAAAATAAATCAATCCAAACTTTATGATTTAAAACTGTAATGTGTTAGAATGATACCAAGGCTATAGTAACAAAAACACTGTTGAAGGGGATGTACAAAGTGAGGAGAGTACTGGGACAAGTGTGAAAACTGCAACCAGGACCAAGAATGAGTTTAATGGTAAAGTGTAACAACAGTTTCAGTTTGTTGTTGTCTAATTTTGGTAAACCTGTGTAAATGTAATGTGATGTGGTCTCAGTTTCATGTTCTTAACTGACAGGACTGACATCTGGTGGGGTCTGGTTTAAGGTATTCTGCATACCATTTTAGAGCTACTGTTGTCTTTTTATGATCTCACGCCTCCCCATTATTCTTAGATCTGGTACATGTTGACTGTCCTCTGCAAAACCGTAAAAAATGGTCATTTAAGATCTCAGTAGATCAGCGGTTCCTGAAATATTCAGAAGAGCCTGTCTAGCACGCAAAACCATGCCACATTCAAAGTGACTTAAATCCCCTTTCATCCCCCATTCTAAAGCTTGGATAGACTCCCAAATGTAGTTGCTGCTACGTGATTGGCAGGGGGTGGCAACTTAAGCACCCAGGCAATTGAACAGGTGTACCTAGTAATGTGGCCAGTGAGTTTACAAAAAATTACATATATGATTTGTTACTTGTTAAATAACTAAGTTGTACAAGAGTATATTTTCATATATTGGTTCTGTTATATTACGTGGTTGCAAATTGCTGTCTCATCAACTCAGTGTTGTCAGCTATTATTTCTTATTCAATTTGCATGCCAAATGACAGGAATTCCCTTTCCACTCCCCCTCAGTTTAGTAGCCTATTATTGTGGCTGCCATTGAAGAGATTGACACACATCTACACTCCCCCCTACTGAAAGGTTTGTACTATACAGTAATTACAGCTCTTTTGTGTTAGAAAGTGTAGTGTAAACACTGCTGCATCAAACTAGATGATTCAATGTTTGTGTGATTGGAGCACTGTAAAAATCACTAGTCTCACATTTTCACATCTGTGGTTAGACTTTGTTTGTGTTTTGGGATATCAAACGCCTACGTATGCAATGGCGCATGTGAGGTCAGTTGTACACTGCTGTCTGTGTCTTAAATGAGCCACTTTACTGCTGCTTTTACAATGATAAAATGAGGACTCCAAAGGAGGCACAGCAAAAACATGATGTTGATAAATTTATAATCAAATGGGGCTTAGCGTTGGGTAGAATAAACATGAAGCACATTATCCCATGATGAAGATGTTGGTTGGACTGTCTCTAAATACTGAAAGGTTTTCGCTAAGCAGAGGTTTAGAAGACTGGGTGGTGATTACATTGTAATTGAGAGGAGGGGGTCGGGGCAAACCGCTGGTAGGATAATAGCCTGTTATTTCGGGGGTCAAGAGAAAATAATTATGCCAACTCTGTGTCTGTATCAAGGCTCGTTCTTTCGATTTTACTTTTTATTTTCTGATTTCCAAAATGTTGGGCAAGGAGTCATCTGGAGAGGAATTACGTGGAGAGGGCTGTCAAGTGTAATTCATTGCAGTCTGTCGTGGCTTAAAGAGATGCGATGGGATTGGGAGTTGATTCATGAAACAGCAAAAGCAGCAGCTTCATTTTGTTCTGTTCCTTGTCCTAACTACCCTTGGTACCTGCCTCATATCTGGAAATATGGAGTAACTTTAAACTACACTTCTACCTTGATGCTACAACAAAAAATAATTTGCCACCTTGTTTGTTTTGTTGTCAAGTATCTCATGCTTTGTTGCTCTGTTAAACCCTTGCTTAGACAGATTTCCCTCAGACCTCTATCAACCATATATTCACTGAAATCTTGTCCACAGAGGCAACAAGCTGCCTTGGCTTTTACAACCACAGCCTGTTGCCCTATTAGAAAAAACATTCTGAACTTGGCTATAACTCAGGCTTCTGGAGCATCTTCACATTGACCCATTGCTGCTTTGATTGGG
The DNA here is from genome assembly GCA_036250325.1 of Characodon lateralis. NCBI lineage: Eukaryota > Metazoa > Chordata > Actinopteri > Cyprinodontiformes > Goodeidae > Characodon > Characodon lateralis. The sequence continues at coordinate 4,574 of JAHUTJ010042114.1, forward strand.
CATTTCTCGCAAAAGAACTTGCCATCACTATGGAGGAGGTTTATGAGGCACAAACAGGAGCTGTGTTTATTTTTTATGGCAGGCTTACCAAATAAATGAGAAGAAAGAGAAAATGCAAGCAGTACCATCAATTTCACAACATGTTCGTGAAATGCTGTCCGGTACTTGCAGTCATTTTTTACAGGGATGTGTGCGTGTGTTGAAAAATTTCTCCTTCGTACTTCATCGATGTTTATTTAATACAGCTCATTTAATTCATGCAAACATTATCATGCTCTGCTGGACGGGATTGCACCTCTACTCATTCATATAAAAGGTTTCACTTGTAGGTATTCTGAATAATCTACCACACCACATCTCAGGGCATGCGGCCTGCCAGTCTGCTGGAAATACCGTCTTGGATTTTGTTGCAAATCATGTTAGGAAGCTATAAAACCATGAAGAAACACTCTGAAAGCATAAGACATATTATGTGACCACTGCTCGACAGACTAACAATTCCTTCACCCTTGCGATGGCTATTATTTTTCATAGGTATTTGGTTTGCTGTGAAAGATGTCAAAATGTCTTACTTAACTTATTAATGACTAATTTTAAGCAATGTCACCTGAGTGATACTGCAAAGCATTCTCCTTAAGCAAGACAAAAGAAAATATGAGTAAATAAAAATACGAGTTAATGAACCCTGCCTGTTTTCAAATGTTGTTTTTATTAACTAAACTGTAAATTGTTTGTTGTCAATCATAAACTTAAAAACTCAAATTTATTGTCTATAAGTTATAAATATATTGCAGGTGCTCTGCTCAAATGAGAATTTTCTGAACTTACACGCAAACTGCTGTAGTTTGGTGGAAACTCACTAAAAACACTAACACCCTGAACATACCATCCCCAGCATGAAACAGTGAAGGCAGAAAAATGTTGTGGGAATGCTTTTCTTTAGCAAGGATGGGGAAGCTGGTCAGAGTTGATGGAAAGACAGGTGGTGCTACAGGGTAATCCTGGAAGAAAACCTGTTAGAGTTTGCAAAGACTTGAGACTGATAAACCTAAGTCTAACTGAGAATCTGTGGCAAGACTTGAACGTGTATGTTAACAGGCCCTGTTCTTCCAATCTGACTGAGCTTCAGCTATTTTGCAAAGAATAATGGGCATAAAGGTCTGTCTAGAAGTTGTGGTGTAATGAAGCACTGACTCAATGTGATTCAGATTTTTTGATTACAAATTTTTACCTATGAAAAGTTTGTAAACCATTTACCCTTTCCTTCAACCCTGTTTCTTCAACTTCATAATGTGTGACTTCTTGTGCGACTTTACATTGGTCTGTTAAGTGAAACTCCAGTGTACAGATGGTTATGGTTGTAGTGTGAAAATATTTAATCAGTATGAATACTTTTGCAAGGCACTGTATTTTGATCGTGCTTTCTAAATGTGCAACGAAATGATTTGGAGTGCTTTCCAAAAACATTAGACAATACCCTGTCAAGAAGGTTAATTTGAAGGGCCATTGTACCATCCATGAAAAATTACTTTAGTGATACCCCCTCTTGTTTAAATTAAGGAACACACAAAAAACAATCAATTTTAGTTTTCAGAACTGACCAAGACTACCTAAAATCATCTTTTCAGTTCCAAAAGGACAAAATAATGTTAGACACAAAATAATAAATCAGCATGTCCTCAGCAGGTCTAAACATGAGTAAAGAGTTGATCAGACAAACAGCAAAACATGAGACAGAGGGTTGTTTATGCAGTATAATATAGCATGTCATTACCCTAATTATTTATTTAATGCAAACAAATAAAAAATGCAGAAGCAGCATGTGGAAGTACACACTCAGTGCTTGAGAGGGTTAGTAGCTGCCAGGTGCTGATAATCAGTGTGTCAAATATTCTTCATCAACTGATCATTAGCATGTGTGTTCTGCCCATTATTAACTGATGCTCATATAGAATGGCTTGCATGGATTACATGCTTTATGCTAGAATCTGCAGAGTCTCAACTAAATTTGATAAAAAAAAGTTTGGAAGAAACATTGCCAGGTCTTGTTGATAATACGTTGATTCTTGATGAGTCTCAATTTCAGCTGCAACATTCAGATAGTAGGGTCAGAATTTGTCATAAACAGCAAGAAAACATGGATTCAACTGCCTTGTATCAATGGTTCAGTGGTGTAATGGTGTGGGAGATATTTTCTTGGGACACTCTGGGGCCCTGCACAGCAACTAGTCATCATTTAAAGAGCACAGACTACCCAAATATTGTTGTTCATTAAGGCTGCACAATGTATCACAATGTATTGTTATCGCAACATTCCTGTACACAGAATACATATCACAAACAACTGCCTCAACTGCAACAAATGTAAGTAATTTGTTGCAGTACTTGCAAATGTAATTATGCAAGTACCAAGCATTCAGGGTTTTTATGCTAGTAAAATATATCTGGTGATGCTTGTTGTTTATTGCAGCAGAAATTTGTTTAGGAGGACATTGAGATGTTTTGGTATATTCGTGAATAAACTTCGACCAAAAAGCCAAATTGCAGATGTAAGATAGACTACACATTATCAGGGGTCTATTCTTGCATTAAACCCAAAGCTCAAACCCATTGACACTGTTAAGTTCTGTGTTTATTCATCAGAAGTCATACCATAATTGCAACATTCACTAACATGTGGTATGTTTTCCTGATATTGTTAATGACCACAGTGTTTCCTATGGCTACCTGCAGCTGGATAATGCACCATGTCACAAAGCTCAGATCATCTCAAGCCAACTGAGATGAAAGCCTTTTTCTTTCTCTTTCTGTTGTCTGTCATTGTAGCCGATAATTCCCCAATGCACAAGCATTTCAATACAACTAATTCTATCTACTGTATATAGTGCCAAGTCACACAGCAAATATCGAATAAGAGAAACAGGTTCAGTAAATACCCAGTTGTATACTATCCAGTTCAGTCAAAATGTATTCAATTTAACTCAGTTTATTCTTGCACAGTCCAATGCAAGATTCAGATTCTGATCCAAAGCCAATTTCAATGCAATTCCATCCTATTATATTCAGGTACGTTCCAATTGAGTTGATTATTACAGGTCAAATGCAAATAAATAAAAAATACTCAAATATTTGCAAATAATATGGTAAAAAAAAAAAACATTATTGGCTGTTCTAAGGGCAAAGAGGCAATTTATATTTATATCTGTCGGTTGGTACTGTACTTGGCTGGCAGTTTTTCCCGTTGTCTGCAAGTCACACACACCTCCAGGAGGTGAAAAGCATCCGTCAACTGATTTCAGAATAGATGGCTAGAGATAAGTTGCCACCTTCACAGCCAAATATGGGGGGTTGCAATTACCTCTTACCAATAATTAATGCAGTCTCAATATACTATTACATTGGGTGCTACTTTGGTGCAAATTTGACCTGGTGATTTTTTCTCTTCCAACTGGCGCTTTCCATGTCATCACTTGCTAGCCTGTATTTAGTGTAGGATTACAATAACAAGTTTTCTTGTTAAACATTCAGATTTACACCACAGCGATATGTTTTGTTTCAGTTTAAAAGGCAAAAATATATATATTTTTTTTTTCTTTGGTAGTCATCAGTTTTATTAGTCAATGTTGAGTCCTACTATCTAACAGAGGCACAGAGGAAAAATAAGACATTATAACCTTGCTAGTTGAATTAAAGTCCATTAGGCAGATTCATTGTTCTCTCAGAATGCATATTTGAGCCAAACATCCATTTCACGTGTCCAATGAGTCATACTTTATTAAATTCAATGTGTTGAAGATAGAGAGGGTATTTCATTAAGCTGTGCAAGTATATGAATTAATTAAAGTCCCATTTTTTAATTCAATATAAATGTCAGACTCCTTGTGTGGCAGGATATTGAAATCAATCAGGTTTTAACATTATGTGATTCACTGCCGCTGACATGGGTCTGCACATCTGTGTCTCACATTGGCTGCTCACGTAGGAGGGGTCTAAGCGCTCAAGTGTGTCTCACCTGAGGTAGAGCTACATTTGCACATGCTACACAGTAGAGCAACACAGCAGTGATGTTGAAAGAAAAACTCCTAAATTCATCATACTAAACTGAAATAGAAAAACAAATCAATTTCGGGGAAGATAGACAGAAATCAGCTGAGTTTATTGTGATCTCTCAAGCTCATTTTAACAATCCTGTGAAAAAGAATTTGCCCCCTTGTGCCACTTCAGGCCCAATGGAGGGTTTTCAAGCATGAACAGTCTGTTTAAGGTTTTAATTGGATTTAAATCTCTACTTTTAGTAGGCGTCATTCTTAGGTGCTGGTGTAATTCAGATCTTTGTACTGCTAGGCCTAAGTGAACTTGAGTCCTTCGGTCGCAGTCTGATTGCCAGACATTCTCCGTCAGTGTTTTCTAGTAGAGAACAGGAGGCATGGTTCTATGAACTACAACAAGTCGTCTTGACCCTGAACCACCAAAGCAGCCCCAATCATCTCACTAACTCCACCATGTTTGACCGTTGCTTTGTTGTTCTTTTTCTGTAAAAGTGTTAGCTGTCCACCAGATGTACCATGATGCATTTCTGTCAAAGAAGCTTGTCTTGTGTCTTATCCTTCAACTGAATACTTTTTGAAAAGTCTTGGGGACTATTAAGTTTTTTGTTGTTTTGTTTTTTTTATATAAGAGGAGCGCCTTTGTGTTGTGTATCGTCAGCAGTACTTTTCACCTTGGAACTCAACTGAGTGCTGTTGTTCTGGGTTATTTTGTGTCCTTCCAGATTAATCATCAATAAATCTTTGGAGTAGTTTTGGCAATATTTGCCTCCAATATCATCATATCTAAGAGAATTGTGTGTTATGCAGATATTTGCTACAAACAGCTTATGAAAGTCCTGTATTTTGTCATGGAGAAGATTTTGAATTTTGGGTAAAAGATGCAAGTTCAGGAGAAAACATTGGTTTTGCATTATATCAGTATTTTTGTGAATAGGTAATAATGCTCTTGTTAGAGCAACGTTTCATTTGCTGCCCTCTGCTGAAGAACTGTAGCTCTAAGCTATTTACAGTAGACAGGAATGCCTAAGCAACACCTGAACAATGGTCTCACCATGTCATTTTAGCACATAATATCGTCCAGCACATAACACTGTACTCACACATGAATCTGTATAGCTGGGTGGGATCTAAAGTAAGATAATATTTAATATATTAATTCTATAGCAAGATTGTTATGTCATACATTTTCTTTATTACATTTTGTCAAGAGGACAGTCAAAATGATTAAAAAAGGGACCATAACTATCACTGAGTTGTACTAATGATAATGGTAACAATATTTTGGTTAGCAACAAACCACAGTGTCCTTTAATCCTCCCTGAATCAATATCCAATGGTCCAGTTGCAAAGTTTCAAAGTTGCAGGTAGTAATCATGAACCAATTTATATTCTAATGAGCCTGACATTAGATGGAAGTGTTGAAAGGGCCGTGCTCCACGATGCCAAGCAAAGGAAAATTTCGACTCTTATTAAAGGAGGTAGAAAATCAGCTGACTATGATTTGTGGTAATTGGCAATACGTTCTGCTTCAGTGTGCAATACACATCCTGTTCAGTCACACTGTGTGCCTCCAATTCAAAAAGAAGCAAAAAGAGCATAATTATGTTTATTACTTTTGCTCGCGCATAGTGAGTACAATCGATCCCAACTGGCTGGCTTCAGTCTCACAATATATGACACTGCATAATGAAACTTCTAATTATTTTTGCTGACTGATCTAGGGAGAGTAGTAACATTCACATAATGAGCCATGCTTGTGCCCTTCCTGGTTCAGCTGTTACATGAAGGCTTCCTCACAGTTACAGCAGGCTGGTAAAAACGAGAGCTGGACTGAGCATGCAACACCCATAAAAATACTACTTATGCTTTTTTTCTGAAGCAAAAACATTGCTGACATTAATAAATTTAATTTATGGGGGAAAATGTCATTTAGTAATTTTGACAACATATTCAACAATCATCTCAATATCTCAATCTCAAAGCAATGATGCTGCTTACAGGCAAATTAATAATAAAACAAACAAATTATGAGTGGAATATTAGAAGTAATTTGTTTGTCTGTATAGTATTTGCTTAATGGTGATTAAAAAAAAACTTATTTTAAGTTGAATATAAAGTGTTAGGCACATTTATTGAAACCCCTGATAAATGTGTGAAACCCTGAAAATACATTAATCTTATATTAAAGCATAATTAACTAGTTACATGTAAATTACATAATTTTATTACAAAATAGGAGTAACACCAATGAATATAAAACCACATGTCAGAAACTTTTTCTTTACAGTGAAACACGAGTACAAGAGTACAAGAGTATGAGTAGGACATGTTTCAGTTGTGATGATTCATGTTGCAGGATCTCTATGCACTTTTCTGACAGCAAAAACAATAAAGCAAATTATATTTTCCAGACAAATATAACATTCAAGTCTGGGTGAGTTGCCTTGCAGCGAGAACATCCTCGGTTTGATTACCCAGCCTAGGGACTTTTTGCATGGAGTTGGCATTTTCCTCCCATGCATGATTGTTATCCTCCCAGTGATTACCTTGGATATATTATCTCATATGACCAAACCACACTGTTCCAGTTGAGGTCCCAGTAGAATTTAGCAAACTCCACCTGTTACGTTTTTGATGGTAGGACAGAAAAGGTTTTTTCCTTAAACATGTAAACAGCATTTTATGACTTTTATGGAGACTTAACTGAAAGTGAGCCTTGGAGATTTTTTTTTTTCCCACCTACCTTTCTGCCTACATTGTGTGGTGGTAATATAGCATTTGTTCTTCACCAAGCCTTATAGTCACTAGCTAAAATAAATTGGCCTGTGCCTTATGTTTTAGTCATACCAATATATATCAAGGAAACAGAAAGTCATACTCGTACTCGTCGTCTTCCGCTTATCCAGGACCGGGTTGCGGGGGCAGCAGAATCAGACACCCAGACGTCCCTCTCCCCAGACACCTCCTCCAGTTCCTCCGGGGGGAGCCCAGGGCATGGGACATGCCTGGAACACCTCCGAGGAAGGTGTCCAGGAGGCATCCGGTATAGATGCCCAAGTCACCTCAACTGGCTCCTCTCGATGTGGAGGAGCAGCAGCTCTACTCCAAGCCCCTCCCAAATGGCCGAGCTTCTCACCCAATCTCTAAGGGAGTGCCCGGCCACCCTATGGAGGAAGCTCATTTCAGCCGCTTGTATCCGGGATCTCGTTCTTTCGGTCATGACCCAAAGTTCATGGCCATATAGGAACGTAGACCGNCCCAGATGGCCGAGCTCCTCACCCTATCTCTAAGGGAGTGCCCGGCCACCCTATGGAGGAAGCTCATTTCAGCCGCTTGTATCCGGGATCTCGTTCTTTCGGTCATGACCCAAAGTTCATGGCCATATAGGAACGTAGACCGACCGGTAAATCGAGAGCTTCGCTTTTCGGCTCAGCTCTCTCTTCACCACAACGGACCGGCACTGTGCCCCCATTACTGCAGCAGCCGCACCGATCCGTCTGTTGATCTCCCGCTAAATTCTTCCCTTTCTCGTGAACAAGACCCCGAGATACTTGAACTCCTCCACTTGAGGTAGGAGCTCCCCTCCAACCTGAAGAGGTCAAGCCACCCTTTTCTGGTCGAGTACCATGGCCTCAGACTTGGAGGAGCTGATCTTCATCCCAGCAGCTTCACACTCGGCTGCGAACCGCCACAGCGCATGCTGTAGGTCTTGGCTAGAGAGGGGCCAGCAGGACCATGTCATCTGCAAAAAGAAGAGACGAAATCCACCGGTCCCCAAACCAGACCCCCTCTGGCCCGTGGCTGCGTCCAGAAATCCTATCAATAAAAGTTATGAACAGAACCGGTGACAAAGGGCAGCCCTGCCGGAGTCCAACATGCACTGGGAACAGGTCCGACTTAGTGCCAGCAATGCGGACCAAACTCCTGCTCCGCTCATACAGGGACCGGATGGCCCCTAATAAAGGGCCCCCAATTCCATACTCCTGGAGCACCCACCACAGGGCATCACGATGGATACAGTCGAATGCTTTCTCCAAGTCCACCAGTGTCGTTTCCCACGTGGGCATTGAAGTCCCCCAGCAGAATAATGGAGGGGCACTATCCAGCACCCCTGACAGGGACACCAAGAACTCTGCACTACTGCTCGACCCGTAGGCCGAAACGACAGTCAAGAGACCTATCCCCAACCCGAAGGCGCAGGGTTGCGACCCTCTCATCCACTGGGGTAAACCCCAACACAAGACGGCTGAGCTGGGGGGCAACAAGCAAACCCACACCAGCCCGCCGCCTCTCCCCGTGGGCCACTCCAGAGGAGAATCGAGTCCANTCTCCCCGTGGGCCACTCCAGAGTAGAAGAGAGTCCAACCCCTCTCAAGGAGATGGGTTCCAGAGCCCACGCTGTGCGTGGAGGTGAGCCCGACTATTTCTAGTCGATATCTCTCGACCTCCCGCACGAGCTCAGGCTCCTTCCCCCCCAGCGTGGTGACATTCCACGTCCCTAGAGCCAGCCTAAGCATCCGGGGATTGGGCCGCTGAGGTCTCCACCTTCGTCTGCCACCCAATCCTCTTTGCACCGGTCCCTCACGGTTCCCCCTGCAGGTGATGGGGCCACTGGGGATGGCCTCGCGTCTCTCGTTCGGGCTTGGCCAGGCCAGGTCCCGCAAAGAGCAACTCAGCCACAAGGTGCTCTCCGGCAAATCCCGACCCCAGGCTTGACTCCAGGGTGGGACTCCGGCTCCGCCGTACCGGGCGACGTCACGTGCCTCAATATAATAGTCCTCATGAAGGATTTTTGAACCGCTCTTTGTCTGACCCGTCACCTAGAGCCTGTTTGCCATGGGAGACCCTACCAGGGGCATTTAAGCCCCAGACAACATAGCCTCTAGGATCATTTGAGCACTCAAACCCCTCCACCGCGTTAAAGTGGCGGTTCAAGGAGGGGGAAACAGAATGTCATGGATTACTAATTAGAAAAAAACCTAATGAACTTAAAATAGTAAAATGCAGTGGATAAATAAAAACAAATCCAGTTTCATTTATTTTTTTTAAGGATTAGGGTAAGTTTACAAACAGTTTTGCCACTAGAGATTGTGTGAAAAACAATTATTTCTTGACATTTAATTTTTTTCTCCACTGAGTAAACACACACAACTTAAAGGCAGGGTTTTTCTTCATTTTATAGTGTGAGATTATTATACTCCAATGCAAGATTAATGTATTTTAAGACGTTTCATACATTTATACAGGGTGCCAATAAATGTGGCCAGCCCTCTTTACACCATTTAACGTACACCTTTTGTTTTATTGTATGAGTGTGCATGCTTGTTCACAGGCAGGGTTTGAACTAAGCCATAAGCCCCAGCAGTTACATCTGCTTGTTAGCAGCCACAACAAATCAAAATGTCTGCTGTGATAAAGATAGACAGCAGATTGGTCCAATTAACCAGCTTGAATGAAAACATCTGTGTTTCACTTCACTTTTTCTGGCATTTCTAGATTAAAAATCTTTCAACCTGTCGTACTCTAGCAACCCTAATGAAACTAACCAAAAACTAATGATGTGCACCAGCAATGTGTGTCTGTGTGTTTGTTTGTTTTTGTCTGTCTGTAGAGACCACATCCAAAAGTTCATTACAATCCACCTTCTCCCTCAGCCAGTTTTACATTTTGCTCACCAAACTAAGTCTGTGAGACAAAAATTGTGCTGAGCATAAGTTGCAAAAACATATTGGCTCATATAGCTAACACTGTGCTTCATTACCTGTGAGAAATAACAGAATTAGCTGAGTTAGTAAGAACTATGAGACTTTGAGAGAAGTGTGTTTCAACAATAAAAAAATTATGGCTGAAGAAAGGTGAGTGGGCCAGCTTTATATGGAAGATAAAAATAATATTGAATAAGCTTTAACATATGAATTAGCAATTAAACAGTTGCCTCATACCAATGTCAGATAAAGTGTATTTTAGGCCTTTCTAAATATTATTTGTGCTTATCATTTATTTACGTTTCTCTTTCTTGAATTTGTTGAAAGATCATTAAGCAAACTTGCTGCAAACAAATATGCCTAAAATGATCAGAAAGCTGGATAACTAACTAGCTCTATAGATTTGTTGCTTTAGGAATTTTATGCATTTAAATAATCCGATTCCATAGCAGATATCATGTTCATTTGGGATGTGTCAACAACAGCTACTGTGCTAATTTTGGAAAGGTTGGAACTGGGCTGAACTGCCTAAATTTTGCTATTTGATGGACACTTTTCATTCTAAAATGTCTCTCAGTACCATAGTCACATTATCCCTGTATTATTATTCTGCCATAGTGGTCTGCAACCCAATTTAATCCACTGCTATGTGATCGACAGCTTGTCTGACAACATATGAAGTAAAATCTGTGCTGCTTCCTGCAGTTAAAGGCCATTATTACTTACATTAATACCTACATAATTACCAACTGTTACTGAAGGCCAGCTCTGATTAGTTAAAAACCCAAAAGCAATTAGTAAAGTTCTAAAGGGCTTATATCAGTATTTTTACAACTTTTTTGTGTTCCAACGTGTACTCAGCATAGTTACATTAATTTCCATGTCTAAAATCGAGGAATATGTAAAAACCACAAAAGAAAAAAAGGAGCACAAGGCAGCCGATAACCCAGTCAAAGGTTTCTAAAGAATGATGACAATACTCTTTGAATGCAAACTCAGGCATCAGTGCACAGCAGAAGGGTCACCTAAGAGAAAGGTTTCAATTCATAAAGTGAAAATGTATGTAGTGATTGACCTAGTGAGAAGGAAGTCAGGAGAAATTTTGTCTGAGAGTAGTAGCTTGGAGACTGAACAAATCGCCACCCTAAACAGGGATTTAAAAGTTGTCCGTAGTCCAGCCAATCTGCCTGTAATTCACCAGAGTTGGAAATCTGAACAGCTGTGTTATTGGAGTACTTTATGTTAGTGAGAGCAAGTCTCAAATTTATAAAATCAGTCCTTGCTTTACCTGTAAGGGTTTACCTGTGATAGTTTTCTCACAACAAAATGTTGTTTGACCATAAAAGTCACTTGCTTAAGTTATCCATGTAGTGAAAAAAACAACTGCATTTACGGTCAGGCGTTCTTTGCTATATTTGGCTCAGACACAAAAAAATGCTACAGCTAATTATCAGTTCATAAAAGACATTTTCTTATCTAATAAACTTTGGTTCACAAACAACACCCAGAGTCGCAGCAGTGGTCTGGCTGTTGACTTCCTCCTTGAGCTACTGTCATGGAATGAATTGGGTTGTGTCCTCCTCCCTCAGTTTTGGATCATTCCTTGTTTCTAATAGTTCTCTATCCTGGGGAAAAAGGTGTTTCAAACTGGAGAAGGAGAGATTCATCCTCCGTACCTTTGTTTTTTTCAACGGAGCTCAAACACATTTCCTTCATAGATGGTTTTTGTAACAAAAGCAGTCACTTCATTCTTCTCTGTGTAGTCCATAATCTTCCACATATTTGTTTGACATATTTGCATTTTAAGTTGGTGGAGTTAAAGATAACATTTCATATGGAAGGTCCTTGTTGTTTTTGTAGATGTCATTCAAAGGGATTTTTGTTCCAGAAAACTGTTTTAAAATTTTGTTTCTTTTTTGAAAAGCAATGGAAAGGCCAACTGGGATTTTTTTACCTTTCATACTTTCAAGAGTTTATTGTTTTTGCAAAACTAAAATATTGAAAGTCTTACAGGGTTGTCTCATATTCTATCACTGTAGACAGAGATCAGTCTCCTCTTAGCTTAAGGAATTAAATATTATTCCTGATGTTAAACCACACTGGAATTTTTGTTACATATATTAATATTTGCAAATGTTTTGGAGATATCAGAATTATTGAGATTTAAGTTATTTAATTTTAATATTATTCATCTTTATTATGAGATAATTAGCCAAAATCAATTGAATGTGATAATAATTACTTCAAGCAAACCTATAAACCAGCATAACAAATATGTTATAATACTGAAATGGTCCAATATCACATCTATGTCAATTCATATTTATAATGTTCATTATTGATTGTTTTATCATGTTCATTAGTATTGAATTACATAGTGTACATGTAATTATTGCTTTGAACATGTACCTGATGTTCTTTAAAACATGTCCTGTTACACCCAGTCTTTACAACTAATTTATTTTTCCAATGTTGTGTTTCATCTCCACTTCTACCACTAATGGGATTTTTCCCATTATATGCCCTATACATATCTACTCTGCAGGGTTCTTCCCTGCTTCCTCTTCCACCACAGACAAGATAAGTTGTTTATCCTCTCTACGTGAAGAAGTCTTAAGCGACACACAAACAGATCCCCTTTGTGTGAATTTTTATTTGGAAATATTACACAGACTTAGCATTTTATCCAAATGCAACAATTATTAAATACAAAGGGATTATTGCACTTAATTGGTCTATATGTTGTTTGTAAAAAATGGGGTCCTACATAATCTAGGACTACAGAAATAGAGCTCAACTCCTACAAATTGGGAAGAAAGGTCAATTTTTAAATCGAAGTTGTGTCAAATAAAAATTATTTTAAACAAGCAAACAGTGAAAACCATGTACACAAGACAATTATACATATTTAACACTGTAATATTACATACATTTTTAGGACAGTGCTTTCTCTAGTTGTACTGTTGGTGTTTCTGATGAGGCTCTTAATATTGGCCTTACTATTTCTAGTAAATAAAATCAATAAAATTTCTCCTTTAGAATCCAGTGTGGCCTGTGTCAAGTTGGTGAAAAATTTAGGGTAATACGTTGTGCCATTAGTATACAATTGCTTCTCAAAAATTTGAATTTCCTTAAATAATTTAAGCAATTAAATAAAAGAAGTTAATGTCATATATTTAATAAATTCATTAAACAGAGGGATATATTTCAAGTGTTTCGCACATAAATGTTTTATTTCCATTGTATGACCTACATAATCATGACAGCCAATCAATGATGCCCTCTACTAAGAGTACAAGCCACAAAAAATCAGAATCAGAATCAGCTTTATTGCCAAGTTCGTTCATACAAACAAGGAATTTGACTCCAGTACACTTTGCTCTTTGGTTTTGTTTTTGCATTACAGAATATACATATTTACAATGTACAATATACACATATATAAATAAAAAGGTGCATTGCAACATCTGTATGCTGTTGTTCTGTACTCTATTGAATGTTCATCAGAGAAACAGCCTGGGGGAAGAAACTGTCTCTGTGGCGGCTGGTTTTAGCGAACAGTGCTCTGTAGNTTTGACTCCGGTACACTTTGCTCTTTGGTTTTGTTTTTGCATTACAGAATATACATATTTACAATTTACAATATACACATATATAAATAAAAAGGTGCATTGCAACATCTGTATGCTGTTGTTTTGTTCTCTATTGAATGTTCAACAGAGAAACAGCCTGGGGGAAGAAACTGTCTCTCTGGCGGCTGGTTTTAGTAAACAGTGCTCTGTAGCGGCGGCCTGAAGGTAAAACACTAAACAGTTTATGTGCAGGGTGTGTGGGGTCGGCAGAGATTTTTGCTGCTGGTGGAGGATGTCTGGTGGATGGATGGATGGATGGATGGATGGATGGATGGATGGATGGATGGATGGATGGATGGATGGATGGATGGATGGATGGAGGGATGATGGATGGATGATAAATTCCCTGAGATAATTTTTGATGGGTTGGTTCTGAAACACAATACTGGATCACAGTGATATAGCCAAGCCAGGTGTTCTGGTTCTGTGTTTGTTTTCCAGTGACTGTTGAGCTCATCAGTCAGGTAAAAAGTAGAGAAGCCTCAATAATTCTTCTTTTTTATGATCAGACCCCACACGTGTTATCTCCCCAGAACACATCTTCAGACAGAATGCACCACACAGTTTCAAGAAACACTCATTAAAACAGCAGCTGTGCTCATCCAACCCACTGACAGAACGGGAGAGCATCGAAACCAACACCTTCTGCTCCACTGGATTTCACACGTGCCTTGAAACAGAACAGGGACCTTACAGGAGGTGTTTATTTTATTCTCTGTCTGATCCTGGCAGTCACACCTGGCTTCACCAAAACTCCTTAAGCAGAACACGCTCTCATTAGACGGCTTTGATGAACTGATTATGATCTGATCTGATGTATGTAGATCAGAAGATACAACCAAACAGTGAGTGAGTCAGAGTTTGAAGGAAGATCCTGAGGTAGCTCAACGGTTTTGAAATGAATGGGCTTTTATGATCCAGTTTTTGCTATTCAACAGTGTTTCAGTTTGTTTTACAGAGGCGTGACGATGCAGATAAGCTCTGTTAAGCCTTGCAGCGCTGCACAGCTCTGGTTTTATCTAAACACCAACAAGAACAGGTTTGGAGCCATTACTAACACTCAGATTACAGACCTACACTTATTTTATTGAAATGTATTTTGAATAAAAATTTTGTCTTCAAAAACAATATAATATATTAGAACACAGATCATCTGCTATTTTACTGCCACTGAATCCATATCCCCTGTATGCTGAGACAAGATCCCTTTATTTGACACAGAGGCGGTTTGAGCAGTAGATTAAAGGGCTCCCAAATTCTACAGTCTCTGTTCTGCTGTTTGTGCTCGGATTACCGAGGTCCATTTATGGGGCAAACACAGACATCTTTCCCATGTCTGCATGCCATTAATCTTCACCATTTGATTACACAAAGTGGCAACGTAATGACAAATGCTTTGTTGTAGATTCCATCAAAAGGTGTGGCTCCTACTTCATAGGAAGATTTCTGTTGATTTGCTGTGTTGGCGAATTGACTTTTTAATGCTCTGATTGATGGCTCTGCTGGTATGGTGTGTTGCCTGGACCTTTGTTGGATTCCTGTTGGGATTCTTTCAGTTTCAATAAATGGAATAGGTGGACTGATGGCTGAAGATGTGGTTGAATTAAACTAATCCTGACCTTTTCTGTCTGAAATAAGTCCTCCTGTCCACATAATTAAAGTCAGGGTCCAAAGTGGGGTGTTTTTCATCGATCAGTAAGGGAGTCCCCTGACAAAACTCACAGTGATGTGAAAAAAAATCCCTTTTTTTCTCCAGTTTTCTTTTTTGTCTCACGTTTCAGATTATCAAACACATTTTTATATCAGAGAAAGACAACCCACAAGATAAATCCAAAATGCAGTTTTCAAAATGCCATACCAGATAGAGTCCTAGTTTAGTTTCTTAACAGAAAAGAAAGACATTCTCCTAAAAAGGATCAGGTGCTGGAATAAAAATGAGAGAAAAATCCACAGAAAAACTCTGAAAGACCTCCAGAAAGCTTGGAGAAAAGTAATCAAGGTATGTTTGGTTAAAAACCCTTTAAGATTAAGGTGACATCATGCTCCTTGCAAGCAACATATGGAAAGAAAATGAGGGATGACTTAATATTTAAGACACAGTTTAGTACATTTCTAGTACATAATTTGTCTGGTACATTGATTTTGCAATATATGTAACACCACTGCTTACTGTGAGAAATTGAAAGCTGCTACTTCTTTATTTTTATTTTTTTTTTGTTTGACAGAATAACATGATTTCTACCTGGAATCTGTTCTATTTAAAAAAGAAGTCTTACATGTTAAAGCAGCTTTTGGCTAAATGAACTGAGTTGTAGAGCTGGAAAGAAAATGAATGGTTGATTTGCAAATCTCTCCTCTGGACCACCTTGATGAATTAATTTGGTTACTGGCCAGGTCACAGAAGAAGATTAGATGTATCAGATTGAATCTTTCTTCAGGCCTACATTCAGGGAAGAGAGCTGAAGCAACAAAGGAGGTCATGGTGACATAAGCCACATCTGTTTATATGCAGCAAAGATGGACCATTACCAGCCAAGCAACAACTGTACACAGAATAAGTCATTTAACACCTGTCAGCACACAGAGGAATCTGAAAAAGATCCAGATAATGGTTTAAATTCTGGCTGCGTGTTGGCTTGTTTATCCCGTCGTCCTAAAGACGGACAAAATGAGTGAAGGAGGAGAGAGGAGTTAAAGATGATGTTTAAAAAGTATAATCCAGGGCTCTGTGATGAGGTATGTGGCTCTGCTGAGTGTCTGAGCTCAGACCGAAACAATCCATGGCAGCTTCATTGACCACCAGCTACAAACAACTTCATTGGATTTCATTGTCTGAGCGCCTTTTACATGTATACCGAACTGGTAAACACAGTCAGTGAAACAGGGAGGAAGCCAAACCATCTAACCGACAATACCAAGTTATAATAGCATTTAATACAATGTAATGTGTGCATTTTATGCATTTAATAAAGTCATTTTGACTCTACAGTTCCTGCCAGAATTACTCATACAGCCATATTGGGAATGGATAGCATATTCATGTTGGCCTTTTTTTCAATTAGACATAACAGGCTCAAATATTTGCATACATCCCCATTAATATTTAGATTAATTTTACTTAAGTGAAGTTTGACTACATCATTTTTACAGCAATCAGCAACGTTCCAGCGTAATTCAGGCTAGATATTTCACCCCTCTTCACATTAGAAATGGTAGAGTATGTTTAAATTGGCTAGTTTCCTGGCCAGACCCCACTTTTAGGCATATAGCACAAAAATCCAGTAGGGTTATAGTCAAGGAGTGTTAGTGTGCTTTGTCCATTCCTATACCAGTGTGGTGTGTGTCCATCAATGTCCAGTTGGATCAGCCAGCTGTGTCCAGGCTTTGGACCCAAACATTCTCCCCTTGAGAAAATTGGTCAGGATGTTTAAGTCAAGTCAAGTTTATTTATATAGCGCTTTTCAGCAACAAGGCACTCAGAGCGCTGTACATGAGGAAAAACATTACAATCATACAGAAAACATTACAAGGATACAGAACAAATCAAATGACACTAATAATCCTTGGGAGTTTACTGGTAAGAGCTGGTTCTAATCCAATCTTTCTAATAGAGGTAATTAGCTCATTAAGTCCTCTGTGGTAAGGAATTTATCCGGTGCTAGAAGAAAAATGATGTGGTCCCATCATTCAAATAATCTGGGTCACTGGTATAAAACAGTTTTAGTCCAAACTTTTTAAATACTAACGATGTTTGGCTGTCACTGGTATGTCACTGGTCACTGGTATGATATAGTTGTCACTGGTATGATATAGTTGTAATACAATCCTTTTAAGAAATCTAAAATTCTCTGGTCATTGGTGTAAAAACAGCTTTAGACCAAATTTTCAAATATTAATATTTGGCTTTCGCTGGTAATCCTTCTGAGAAATCTGAAAATCTATGAAAAGTAATGAAATCACACATTTAGGTAGATGAGAAAAGAGACCACATTAGGTAAGAAGATGGAAAAAATCTAATTTCACACTTTATCCTTAGTAGGATACAGTTTGAGATAGCAAAAAAAGCCCCTCAGCACAAAGAAGCAACATACACTCACCGGCCACTTTATTAGGTACACCTGTCCAACTGCTTCTTAACGCAAATTTCTAATCAGCCAATCACATGGCAGCAACTCAGTGCATTTAGGCATGTAGACATGGTCAAGACGATCTGCTGCAGTTCAAACCGAGCATCAGAATGGGGAAGAAAGGTGATTTAAGTGACT
>JAHUTJ010042115.1:0-22211 GCA_036250325.1 Characodon lateralis
ATATTGTCTCAAGGCTTAGAAGGAGGAGGGAATGCTGCAAGCCTTCCCTCCTCCTGGATGAGTATGTAGAGACAGTGGACAGTCACTGGCGTTGACTTTGCAGCAATCCCTCATACTGAGCATGCATATAGTGACAGCGGAGAGGAAAAACTCCCTTCTAACAGGAAGAAACCTCCAGCAGAACCAGGCTCAGTGTGAGCGGCCATCTGCCACGACCGACTGGGGGTTTGAGAGAACAGAGCAGAGACACAAAGAGAACAAAGAAGCACTGATCCAGGAGTACTTTCTATGGGAAGGAAAAGTAAATGTTAATGGATGTAGCTCCTTTAGTCGTTTCCCCTAGAAAGAAAAAACAGATAAACTTTGAGCCAGTTTTCAAGGTTAGTCTGAAAGAGAGCACATAGAGTTAATTACAGTAAAACCTCAGTCAGTAGCTATGTCTAGGAGAGAGAAAGGGTTAAACACTAAAAGACAGGGCCATGTGGATCATCGGTAGAGGGTGAGCATTAAGTTGTTGCCAGCAGAAGCTCAGACGATGCCCCTCTCCAGAAAGGTGTCACAGGTAGACACAGAGCCAGGCCAGGTGTAGCTTCTAGGAAGAGAAAAGCGAGATCAAGGTTAAAAGCTGAAATAACAGCAAATAATGCAAAATTGGAGAGTAGTGTGAGAATGTAGCAAAGAGGGTGAAAGGGGTCATTATGTTCTCCAGCAGCCTAAGCCTATAGCAGCATAACTACACAGATAGTTTCAGTTCAGATTATTTAGTTAAACCGTGCTTATCTACAACAATGTCGTCTCAAGGCACCCCACAAAGGGTCCCACTGATGGTCATTGTTATACTAAAAACCACAAGGATCGGGATACCTCTCTCTGTCAGACTGATTATAACCATTGGAAAAGAGAGGGGGTCATACAGGTAGCAGAAATGGAGGGTGTGTTTGCACCTCAACCATAACTGAGCCGGTTTAGGCTAAACCTGACTCCCCCTTACTCCAACCAACAGGGAGGGAGGAAGGCTCCCTCCCTGATAAACTAAGCCACTCTAACTATAAGTGTCAGGTTTAATCAAAAAGGAAATTTTTAAGCCTAGCCTTAAAGGTAGACAGGTTGTCTGCNCTCCCTCCCTGATAAACTCAGCCACTCTAACTATAAGCTTTATCAAAAAGGAAAGTTTTAAGCCTAGCCTTAAAAGTAGACAGGGTGTCTGCCTCACGGACTAAAACTGGGAGCTGGTTCCACAGGAGAGGAGCCTGATAACTAAAGGATCTGCCTCCCATTCTACTTCTAGAGACTCTAGGAACCACCCGTAAACCTGCAGTCTGAGAACCAAGTGCTCTGTTAGGAACATATGGAACAATCAGATCTCTGATGTATGATGGAGCTAGATCATTAAGGGCTTCATATGTGAGGAGGAGAATTTTAAATTCTATTCGGGATTTAACAGGGAGCCAATGAAGGCTCTCAAGGTGTTTCTTAGTGGACCTCTACCGATGGTTTGGGGTGGAGATGAGAGAAATTTCACACCTTATTGTTTTCCACTTGGTGAGGATGTTTGTTGACAAACTAAAAATCTTCTAATTAGCATATAAGAAATAAGGAAAAAACATATTTTAACTTAATTAAGAATACTTAATAAAAATTGATCAGACCGTCCAGGTTTGAGACCTGTTTCCAGTAACAAGAAATACAGTTTGCATTTGTAGGATGAGTAAAAAACTGGGTTTTTTTCTACAAAAAAAAAAAGAAAGATATGAATTTTTAGGGTTAAATTGAAAACTTTAATACTTTTTTTACACGGCGACGACAGGTATGGCCGTGGCACCTCAGTTGTTCCATACTTTCTATCGGGACAGAGTTCAGTTGTTCCATACTTTCTATCGGGACAGAGTTCAGTTGTTCCATACTTTCTATCGGGACAGAGTTTTTTTCTCCCTTCACCGTCTGCAGTTGGGGCACCTCGGCAGTTCCGTACTTTTCACCGCGCAGTCAACCTTCTGCCCCTCCACTGGCTGTTTGTGGGCGGTGTGGGACTCGTGGAGAAGGGAAGGGGACCTCCTTAAGTCTGCTCGTTTCAGACCGCTTTGACTTCACAAACACGTCAGAAACACGGCGGAACGACTGCGGGAAACACCGACGGATACTTCGCCCAGGAGCTCCACGCGTTCCTTCCGGTGATTTTTAAAGATTTTTAAGAACATAAAGTTAAATGTATTTACATTTTGAGGCTATCTGTTCTGGTCGCATTCGCTAGCAAGCTAGTGAGCTAACTGACTGCGGCAGCCGTTAGCTCGGTTTGTCTCGGCTCGGTTTTCCTTCACATCTGGGGACCTTGGCCTGGGTGGAAGAGTTTGTTCTGCTGCAGTAACAGGACCACAGCTGATTCAAAGTGGACATGTCTTTGTCTGGGTTCGGTGGGAGGTGTGTGGAGCTGTTAGCTCCAGTCCCGGAACCACCGATGTTAACGATTAAACGTCGGTTTCAGGGTTCAGTGATCCGAGGAAAAGCGGACTTATCAGCAGGTTTTAGCTTATTATCTCTGCTCCGCGGCACTTTTGAAACAACATTTGCTGAAATTAAACCCGTTTGCGTCATTTGAGACGTTTGCGCAATCTTTGCCTTTTAAGTTTTTTTCTCCAACTAAAAAAAAAGAACAAAAAAAGTTTCGCTGTGAGTTTAACTACCACCAGAAACTCTGTTGGTTTCTTTAGCAGCCAGTTGGGTCAAGTTGCAGGATGAGGGCCTGGTCGTTTCTGTCTGAATGAGACGATTTCCAGCTGAAATGGGTTTTATCTCCTCGGTGGAGTTTCAGTGTTCTCTGAACAAAAGGCCCAGCAGGGCCTCCTCCTCCTCCTGTGGAAAAACACTTCTCACAACTTTACCATTTCGGACTTCTAAAGTTTTGGTCGTTTCGTACCCCACGTTGGGGTTCGAAAACGAGCCACCTGGTTCGGGACGTTTCGTGCCGACCTTGTGTCGTTTCGTCCAAGTTTGACAACCGATTGATTTGCGTCATTTTCTGTAAATTTATGGGAGAATCTGGTTTGATCAGAATCTGTCCTGCATTACAGGATTCAGCCGGGCCAAACATGGATCAGAACCACGTAGGTTGTAGTAGGAGGTGGTTATTAGAAAATAGAAACATGATTGCTCCATGTGTGGTTTGGGTCCTGTCCGCTTCTTTCCATAGGTTATAAAGAGTAATCCGTGGTTATACATTTTTTGATGAAATTCTGCTGTTATTTTTGAATTTTGGGATCTTCTCTCTTCCGTACAGTCGGCGCCTGAGCAAGAAGTCTGCTAGTTTTATCCCTTTTTCCCAAGCAGCAACCCACATCTAGAGGATACAAATATACAAAGTTATAAAGCATTTAAAATGCTGTTTCGGGACCAGTTTAGATTCATTCATTCATTTATATTTTTGTTAATCTTTGCCTTTATCAGATGGACAATAATGATATTTGATGTAATGCTTTGGAACAGGAATTGATTCAAATGTTTGTAAAATTTGCTTTTTGGATAAAATAATCATAGTTCTGGACATCATCTTTAATTACTTTTAAAAGTCTGATTATTTAGAAAAAAATCTTTGTCTGACAACAAGAATTCGGGGACTTATTGATGCTAATTGGAGCAGATTAATGATACATTCACATGATGAATAACGGAGTTGGATCGCTTGGAAATTAGCCGTGCGTTTCTTGTACTTCTTCAGGTGATTACTGGAAACCAGTGAGAATGGTGGACTCTGGTGACGAGCTTTCAACCTGGAACGTTTTAGCAGAAGCCAGTTTGACACAGAAATGGCAGCTATGAGTTTGAGCTGGTACCATCACAGCTTTGTGCTGAAGCATCTACTGGTTTTGTGTTTGGATTAGAAATGTCAAATCTGAACATGCGTGATGTGTTTATACTTGAATACAGAGGAAATATGGTTGTATGAGTTATTTGAGAAATATGAAAACAAAATATTACACATATATAAGGTTAGTTGATAAAAAAGGTAAAGCACAGCAGTTCTGACACGGTTTAATTTCTGGATTATTGAGAAACGATAGAAAATCTGTGTATGTTTGCAGATTTAAACAAAGTTCTGAACCCAACATGTCGGAGTGACGCGGACTTTGGGCCCTTTCATCTTTCCGGGTGGATCGTCTCTTAATAGTGTTATTAGGGCTGCTGTATCGGTTGATTGTGTGCAAACAGAGCGCCGTGCTCTTTCTAGTGGAAGTTGTTGCTCTGGTTTTGTTGTGGGTCGGTTGTCCCCTGCAGGATTCCTCATCGCCATGGCTGCTGCTGCTGCATGTTACTGTAATTGGACAAGGGACCTTATGATCTGGGTGGGAGGTGGAAACATCGTCGGAGATTGGCTGGATGAAGCGAAGGTGAAGTGGGTGGCGGCACTGATGTCCCACTGCAGTTTGACTCGGCCTCAGGAGACACAAACGGCCGGGCCTCGGATGGGTTTCCATGACGAGGAAGCTGGTACGCGTCGCCTGCTTGGTTGGTTAGAAGAAGAATGACTTTCTTACCTTCAGTGTTTGGTGACTGTTCAGCTTTTCCAGGAAATACGGTGGTGTAATGCTGGTTTAGCAGTGCTTCAGGCCCTCACACTCGTAAATTATAAACACAGAATGAGGACATGCTGGTCTTTCTTGCTAGGTGACCATATTGGTTTCAGCTGTATTTGAAACAATGACTCACTTTCTTTAAAACCTATTCTGGAGTTTCACTTCAGACTCTTAACTGTCTGAGTCCTGAATATCTCCTGAGCTCTGGTTCACGTGAACATCTAGCAGACACACAGTGCTGTAAATTCAGGCTGAATGAAAGGAAGTGTTCGCTGGTCGGACCTCTCTGCTACTGTTTACATCTGTGGTAACCTGGCAGGTTTGTAGAGGTTTTTGTGGAGATGTTGCACTATTGACTTAGCTGAACTGCTGCCTTTAAGAAAACACACAACTGCCATGTCTTCTCTCCAGAGATTTCTGCTTTCACTCCACATTTGGCCCATCAGAGGTGACCCTGGAAGGATTTCATGGTGGTTTAGGTCTCAACAAACCAGAGAAAACGTTGGCAGATAGTGAAACATTACAATTAATTCATGACATTCAGGGCTATTAAATCAGGCTCCACACCAGCTCTTCTTGTGCTTCTTAGTTCGGATGCACGACACATCAGTATCGGTCCGATACGTTAAACCGGGCCGATGGTTATTTCCATCGTGTTGCCGCCCGTGTTTTGGGTGGGGGCATTGGCCACGTGGTGTCTGGTTGGTCATGTGACAGCGATAGTGATGCAGTGGAGGATTGTGGGTATTTTCCCTGAAGTGGACAAGTTAGGAACATCAGGATCTTGTCAGGGAAGCCTGGGAGAAGCATATCTGTCTTTTACTAAAGTGTTAACGTTTTCAAATGCATGAAGGTGACATATTATCCATCCATTACAGGTGTGGGTTTTACACCTGAGGCAGCTGATTGTGTTTTAACTAGTTTATGTAACAAAGCCGGGTCAGTGTTAGTGGGCTGATGGACGGGATGCAGCTAATTTAAATTTTTATCTATTTTTTTTATTGCCATCATGTTGTTTTGTCCTTTGTGTTCATTGTGTTTAGAGTGAAATCTCATATCTGGGATGATATGCTCCTAGCCTGATTTTAAAAGATTTTATTTGGAGCTTTAAGCATCATTTTCAGGTTGGATTCCACGTAAAACAGCAGGTTGCCTCAGTTCTTCCAGATATTTACCAGTTAGGTGCTGATTCCCAGCAGAGATAAACCTCCTTAGTTTCTGTGAAGGAAAAACTGAAAGCTTTCCTCTTGCGGTTCTGTGGTGAAGGAGCAGCCTTAGAAATCTCGTTCCTCCAGCTTCTGTTTGAACATTTTTTATAGAGACATAAAACCTAAGCAGAGGATGAACTTTGTTCAGGAGTTTATGATCTTCTACCAACAGTTCAAGGGTTTTTAGAGTCACACCAGCTCACATTTACATGTTAAGGTACGAAGTTTGGACTCGAGGCCAAGTTAAAAGAAAACTAAGCATAACAAACAAAGCTAAATATAACGATAAATAGCAATCAGTAAAAATATATGCAGCAAAGGCAAAAAAATTACACAGTTCAACGGGGAAGCTGAGGAAGATCCCCACTAGGGTTAGACATTGTTTAAATTAGAACGGTTCTGATTCCTCCTTTCAGTTCTGGTTCCTATCGATTCTTGATTGCGATCCTTTTAAGAGGCAGGGTCAGAAAAGTTGACCTGGTTCAAATGCGCTAGCTACCCAGAGTTCCTCCTGGATGAGAGAGTCTGAACCTGTCTATGAATTTTAAATCTATGAAGGTTTTCTGAACTCTATGATTTTCATAAACATCAAACCTTTGAGCCAGAATTTAAATGTTATGAATTTTCTCTTCACAGGAAAACATTTTCACAGTAAAGCCTCATTAAACTCATTTCCACATAGCCAGTGTCTGATGCTGCTGGTACTTCCACGTGTTACTGAGCTCCACCTGATGGACCCACCTGCTGCAGAATATCAAAGAAACAAAAAAAACCGATGTCCAACCCAGTCCTGACTAGCTGCAGGTTCAGTAAAATCAGAACCTGTTGAGGTAAATGATCATATCTAGCTTCTCAGGCAGCATGAGGGTTCTGGGCGGATGGTGTCTCCTGCAGTGGAGAACACACTTCCACCCTCCTCTTCCTCCTTCATCTCCAGTCGTCCTCTGGTGACAACAGAGAACTGAACTAGCATTTAGGTGTCAGATTTGAATAGCTGAAAGGAACAGTTGTGCATGAATGACATTTGACTTGCTCGATGTGCGCGGTGCCTCGAGCTTTTGGAGAGTGGGTAGCATCTGTCTGCATGTGGGTCTCTTTTCTGAAATCATGCAGAGTGTGTAGATGAGATTTATGAAGTCTTCTGCTCTCCCAAAATCCTCCTCAGTCAACCGAGCGAGCCTGTATGAACACCCACACAGAACACAGAGGTCGGTGTTAGAAATATTATCTTAAGAACCATCTAACCTGCGCTCTCACTGCATCACACCTAGTCCATCATAGTGACAGCTATTTGTAGCAAGTCTGAGGTGAGAATCATTTCACTGATGCAGCGTATTTCCTGATCATTCATAGCCTGTGGATTTCTGAGCCGTTGGATCTCAGAGTACTGCTCTGAGATTCTCTGCAGCTTTAGCTAATGACAACCATGCGTTCTGATGGAAACATTACTATTAAATCATTGAGCATTACTCCCCAGAACTCATAAATATCAATAAGATCACAGACACAAGGTCATCAATTTAACCTCATACGCAACGGTTAGAGAAAGCGAGTGTCGTGTTTCTTACGTAGAAGCTCCTGCTTCTCCTGGAGAACCACTTTTGCCATTAAGCACCTCCTGATCCACACAAGTTTCTGGACTTGGTGCTGCTCTATTTAGCATGTGGGCAAAACAGCTGAGTTTCACACAGGCGTTTAATGGCTGCATCCTTATTGGCAGCGTCATCTACTGTAATTCTGTCAGAAATGCCCAACTCTGACAGAACGCTGCTGATTTCCTCTGCCACAACACATCCGGTCAGATGTGTACACGGCTTCTTTTAAGCGTGTTCTGCTGCATGTTGCCCTCCACTGTATGGTGTGATGAAGGTAATGGTGCTTCTCCAGCCATCATGTGAGCAGACGGCACTGAGCTCTCTAACTACATCGGACGTCTCCACCTCCATGATGGGATTAGCTTATTTGCTCCCTGGTGGGGGGTGTACCCGGTTGATGGTCTTCACCGTGGCCTGCATAAACAAACATATAATTAGGTCTGCAACTAACGATTATTTTGCTCATCAATTCATCTGTTGACTATCTTTCGATTATTAATAAATGCATAGCAAGAGCTGCTTGATAGATATTTTACAGTATTTCATCCAGGTGAGTTCTGGATAGAGCATATCTACAGATCTTCATCTTAAATGCAAAATGTATATAATTTTTGTACAGTTTTGTCTTAATTACTGCTCTGAGTGGTTGTTCTTTTAGCAAATGTTAGTCTGTATGCTCCAGTTAACAGTAATTAATCTGACTGTTTCAGCTCTACATATGATGTAGCTGTTACTGTAATGTTGACTCAGGTTGGTCTGTTAATTAGCTCTATCGTCGTCGTCGTGGTGACTTCACATCAGAAAAGGGATGCAGCCTTTTCCCAGTAAGTGCTGGTCTTCAGCTTGTTGCTCCGACATCGTTCCCTTGGGCATGCTGGAGGCTGGTCCACTGCCCTGCTAACGTTAGCGATTTCAGGTCCGTGGTCTATGAAAGTGTTGCACTGAGCAGACTAATCATTTCTTTTATTAAAGTTAAGCCACGCCTTCCATCGCCACCGCCAAAAATTTGAACATTTCCGGGAGAATCTGAAAGTTGGTCCCGGTTCCAATCGAGACTCGATGCCCAGCCCTAATTCACACTTGAGACGACTCATTTAGAGAGATTCACTACACACAGACACTTCAAGTGTTTTTCTGTTAAGTTTTGGCTTACAACTAATTAAAATTCAAATGCTGTTAGTATATAACATCAAATGTGGATGGAGAAGGTCACTTTGTGCCTCTGCTGAGGTGTTGAGAAATCCCAGGTTGCTTTAATGGTGACCTTCAGCTTGTCTGCATTGTTCTGGTCTCTCATCTTCTTGACAAAAGCCCATAAATTGTCTGTGGGTTTTAAGTCAGATGCTTCATCATTCTAAAGATTGCACTTATCCCTGTTGCTTATTCACCTTTTTCAACCACACTTCTTTCTTCCACTCAACTTTCCATTAATATCCTTGAGTTCAGCACCCTGTCTATTACAATGATCTTTTGTGGGCCATGAGTGTTTCCTGGACATCATCAGGTCAGCACTCGTACCTTCTCACTGTACAGTAGAACCACGATTGTGGATTCGGATCCATTTTTACAGACCCTCAGAAGACCTGGAGAATCATCTTTTAAAATATTCCAGTCATGTCCAGTAATTGAAGCAATTTCTAAAGAACTGAGGGCTGGATGAGGAGTTTTAGACAGACTGAGATGTTCATTTTCTATTCTGAACCAAATGTGATGTTGGTTCATGTGTTTTAATAGAGGAGCAGCTGCTGCGAGATGTTTTGTTAGTTCATCAATGGTTTCCTTTCTGTCTTTGTTCTGTACTTTAACAGGCCAGTCTGGGACACATCTGATGCCTGGTTGGTATTTTTTGCACTGCTGTAATTTATTTAGTCTGAACCTGGTTATAAGGACCATTATTTTATTCAGAGGTGAGCAAATATTTTGTACTTGTTATATAAAAAATAATTAAGCAAACTTTAAATCTCTGCAGTGACTCGAGGGCCTTAACTTGGAGTTTGATGGATTCAGCATCAGACAGGATTACTGAGAAGTTCATATTTAATTTCCTCTGCAGCATGAGTGCTCCTGTTTTCTATTAAATCACATGATCAGTGTTGGAGGCTCTGTTTCTATCTGTGGTTTGACCCTTTCTCTTGGTTCCTAGCATCATCTTCCTGCAGAGTTTGGCAGCGAGCTGTGGGGACGGGCTTGTTGATGGAACCATGTCCTCCATACAGATCTGAACCCTTAGCAGCAAACCTAACTACTCCCTATACTGGTTTGTTTACAACATGAACCCAATTCAACGGTTCGGTTTTCTGCCGGCCACCAAGATCACCAAACAATTGGAAAACTTGTAGTGTCACAACGACTCCTGTGGGGGCGCTGCTCTGTATTTCTGCTCAGGTACTATTAAACAAACAGGTAGTTTCTCTTGATTGTGATTTAAATGCGTTTGACATCCATAAAAACGACATCGTCCGTTTACAGGACACACATTTAGTTACATGTAGGCGATCTGAGCTGTAAATACGTCATAGATGACTGAAGGTGAATATGGGAGGACCTAGAGGTGTGTCACTGAGAGTATGACCAGTAGTCTCCTCTCATTGATCTCCGTCTCGCTCTCCTGTTGGAGAAGTCCTTGAAAGAACCTAAAGTGTTCAGTGAAGCTGTGTGTTTCAGATGTTCTGGGATTAGCTGTTCATTGTTATCAGCGGTTCTGATGGTCCATCAGCTCACATACAGACATGTGGCTGAAAACCATCTGTTGCGGAAAGGCTTCCCGCTCCTGTTTGGCCCAAACATCTTCTCCCAGGAGAACGCTTTGATATCTTTGGCTCATCAAGGATAAAAATCATCCAACAGAGAGCGCTGTGCAGGTTTATAGTCGAACAAACGTCAGTTACAACATTCCTTCCCGTCACATGAAGAGTTTGGTGCTTCTGTGCAGCTTTCCAGACTAAAGTTCATCTCTTATTAATAATAAAGGAACCCAACCTGAAAAGACTAACTGGTTCTCCAGTTTAATGAGACAGAAATATAAGAGGGGAGAAGAACCCAGGACTGTGTTGTCTCGGATAAAGACCACGCTCCATAGTGCTCATATTGCATAGTTTTCCTCTGGGATTAGGCTGATGTTCTCTAAGTGCTGAAGATGACCACAACAGCCTGATTTCTCATTAGAGCTCTGAGCTTCACATCTGTTTCTTGAAAATAAATTTATTCATTTTCATATTTTTATCAGAGTTTAGATTTTTCTGTCCCTTTTGTACCACTTGGATTTAAACGTTCCCGCCCTTGTTCCTCCTTCTGGACCTCCCCGTGGTCCTCTAATGAAGACACTGGACCTCCTCCTTCTGTGAGCACAGTTCTTCATCAGCCTGTTTCTGCTCACATTCGAGGGGAGGAATAATCATTGTTATCCCAGGATCCTCCTTCAGGTCAGATCCATTGGATTCTGTGGCCGAACCAGAACACTGGTTATGTATTTTAGCCCAGACTGTACGAGCGCAGGTGCAGCTCTCTAAGTTCTGGCCCGGTTATTTTTCTGCGCTGTAGGATCAGGAAGGCTTGTGTGCAGGTGATTAGTGGGAAGCTGGTAGCCTTCAGTGGGATTAGGATTAGCACCGTAAGCCTGACTGCTTTAACAAACGCTAATTAATTTCTGGCGCTGCAGCAGGCGTCCTCAGAGCAGGGGTTAGAGGTCATTCTCGCTTCGACTGCAGCGCTTCTTCTGTTTTCAGTGTCATTGCTGCCTCTGTGGCTCTCTGCTGGCAGCAGACCAGTCCTCAGGAGGAGGCATCTGCTCTGGAGCTCACGCTGGTTCTGATAAGTCCAGAGCTTCACTCTGTTCTGGTTGGGCTCTATGTTAACAGTCTGTTTGTTTGGGCTGATAAAATAAATAATAATAACATAAATAACCTCTGATTGATGTAGTTTCAGTTTGTGTTTCAAAGTTCAGTCGTAACCGCCCACCTGTTCTCCTGGTTTGTCTTTCAGAGCCCCACTGGACCCCCGGGTTCCTGTCCGTCCACTGGGTTTACTGGCAGCGGTCCTAAGGGTTCTCCAAGCCACGGACCGCGTTGTTACAGGACAATGACATTTCTTTTTCTCTCCGGCTGAAATCCTCCCCCATCAGAGTCACCCACACAGCTCCACAGCCCCTCGGACCACCCCTCCCACGCTGTAATCCTGTGTGAAACCGGGCCCGCACGGCTGCACATGCTCTCTTTTGTCCGCGCGGCTGTTGTTGCAGCGGAGGCCCACAGAGGCCATGAGGGAGAACAGACGGCAGCATAAAGAGCTGACGGCAGGAGAACGAGCTTCCCGGGCCGCAGGATGGGGGGAGGAACTACGGGATGTGTCCATTATCACCCCACAGCCGACCCAAACTGGACCAACAGTCGACCTGAGAAATTAGCCTCCTGCTGACCTGCAGTAGGATGAGACTCAACAGAAGCCTTTTTTCTGCTGTTTGATACTGTTCTGGTTCTGGTTCCTGGGTGGACGTTTACAGTCACCAGCTGCCAAAAGTGCCTTTCTTCTGACTTCTGAGGGTTGTTGGCCGTGAACTGTGGTTCATCTCCTCACTTTTTCACTTTTTACATTGACACGCTTTGAGAACTGGTTTTGCCATATTTTGGATCAGGCTCAGCAGAACACCTGAAGTTCTTTTTCACTTTGTTTGGGAGTTTGTTTCTGACTAGCTTCAGCTGCCGGAGACCCGTCGCCATGGTTACATTACAGTCCAAATGGCGCTTCCTGTTCATGTTCCTGGGCATCCAGCTGGTGGTCATGGCGCTGCTGTCCCGGGAGGGATACCACAAACGGGTCAGCTACTTTATCCGGATCTTCCGCAAGGGGGACGCGGCAGGTCCACAGCTCCGGAACCGTACGAGCGCCGCCTTCAGTGGAGGGGACGTTTACGCCAACCTGTCCCATCTGTCCAAAGGACACGGCCATGGAGACGAAATGCCTTACTGCCCAAAGACGTCCCCCCTGATAGGTGAGTGCTGTCCTGTTTCCACTAAATGTTTGGTACCGTCCAGAGTCATTGGTCCGCCCCGGTAAAAAGTGTTAAATAAATTCATCCTTACTGCTGTTTGTCGATCCGAAAGAGGCAGAACAACCCAGCTGCACAGGAACTGATGGTCCTGTATAAAAGTTAGAACCGAAGAAACCTTCGTGTGTTCCTCACCTGTTTGATTTCAGGAACTTCTAGTTAGTAATTTACTTCCTGTGTCCTGGGGGTGGAAATATGATGTGACACAGTGGGCCATTTCTCTTAGCAACCAGGGGGACAGACGAGGACCCGTTGATGTGCTGTTACCTCCTACCTGCAAGCAGGGAGGTGAAAACATCTCCAAAGCTCACTTTTAAGCAGCTGGTGTCACCAGGTTTCCATAACGACCAGGCCAGCTGGTAGTTTGGGAGGCACCCCAGGGGTGAGCCTGTCCTAGCATCACAAACATAAATACGTGGAGTTTACCGAACTGGACCTGAGCTTTTCCTCAACAAACACCTGAGGTGAGTTTGGAGAGCAGCAGGGGTTGAGGAACAGCTCATATTTAGTATGGAGGAGGATCTATCATGCTATGGGCTTGTTTCTCCCAGAATCAGCCGTCTTCCATGACCACCTCAGTCTCTAGATCTAAACCCTGTGGAGAAGCTGTGGGCTGAGCTGAAGAAAAGAGAACGCCAGAGGGGAACCAGAACTCTGGACCATCTGTCAAAGATCCACCTCTGACTGTGGGAAGTGTTGAAGGAGAAAACTGAGGGCTGCAAGGAGGACCATAACTGCCACTGGTGATTTGGATTATCCTGCTGCAGTAGAAGATGTATTTATTTTAGCACATATTCAGCAGAGGAGCTGTTTTATTTTCAGTTTATCCCACCAGTTACCTCTCTGTCTATCTAAGATGGCTCCTGACATTTAGGAGAAACATCTGAACATCTGCCGCAGACTTCCTGTGCTCTTCCTGTTTTAGCTTTTCTTTCTGCTGTTAGTTTTTCGTTGAGGTGGGGAGATTTTATGTGAATCTCTCTGTATCATCAGGCTTTCTGAAGGCTTTGTTTTGTCAGGGGTTCTGCTCGGTTGAGCTGCAGGAGAGTAAGTTGGACTTTGGCTGCTTCTCCACTCGTTCTGCGTCTGCCAGTCATGGCTGCAGCCTTCATGCTGTAAATGTGGTTATGATCAGAAACAAACATGGCGTTCAGGGATTCTTATTTCGCTTCAGCGTTCAGCTCTTCTAAGATCTCTGCTTCCTGTTCTCCTCGGCTCAGCTTATGCAACCATTCGGTGTCTGCCGTCATCGCTGTGCCGCTCCAGCAGCGATTGCCTTAACGTCACAGAGACGCTAATTTGGCAAACTGGAGTGAATCCAGCTTAATGAGAGCGGCTCTGCTGTGTGTTTGGCTGTTAAGGGATTTGGGATTAATTATCTGAGTAAAAGTCGGTCTTCTAAAGAAGGAAAGGCTTAATGGGGATGTTTGAACCAATCATCTGCTGGTGTTTCCACCTTCCAACCAGCTGCATGTTCGGTTTCAGAGACAGAAATGTTTTGTTATGCTTGCTGTGGTTCTGCAGCGTGCCAAAAATCCAATAATTCTTCAGAAATTACGGTTCCCAGCATTTGTGCTGAATAACTGGAAAGGTTTGGAATTGAGTTTGAGCCTTTTTATATTTGAAACATATAAGTTGAGGATGAAAAGCAAACTTTATTTCCTATTTATCACTTAAAGGATAACAATCTAATAATCGAAGAGAGACGTTTAAAGGAAAACTGGACGATTCCAGTGGCAGACTGGTTGGTCGAGTCTCTACTTTTTTGGCCTCTATATCCTTTTGTTTTTAACTGGACCCAGGGTTCTTGGACTGGGTTTGGTTTAGATGCCAAATGAAGCAGTTTTAATCCAGTTGGTGAACTTTGTCACCAACTGGATTAAAATGTATTTAATCTGTGATCGTTAGAGGAAAACGTGATAATGCTGGTTAATGTTGCGATGGATCCATAAGTCATAAAAATGGTACTGATGTCTTTCTGCTTTGGGTTCATTTGCAGCATAAACCCCAGAAACCTGAGTGGTCCATCCAGCCAGTGGAAGGACATCTAAATGTAACATCTTCATCTCAACAACAAGGTTTTATTGAAGTTCTTCTGGCTGCTGTTTACTGACTGGTCCAGTCAGTTGCTTACTGACTGGACCAGCTCAGGAACTGTCTGATTACGCCACCCTGCCCCTCACTGGTGCCGTTCTCAGCCCAACAGTTCCTTGCATCCCATCACTAGTCGGGAGGCAACATTTCAGGGATTTACCAAGTTGGAATCTGTCCATAGGAATATACTGGAATTAATGGGAACATTTTAAAATTTTCAAGGTTGACTCATAACACAGATTTTAAATTAGCACTATATTGCCCGAAGTATTGGGTCCCAGCACCAGATCAATGAGTCCTAGTGGTCCAATTACTGCCACGGCTGCATGTGTGGAGAACCTTGACTGACCTGCAGAGTTCTGACCTCAACCTTCCTGAACACCTTTGGGATGGAGGCTGCAGTTCTGGTTCTGATCTAACTATGAACTCACTCCTAAACCTTGGACAGAGGTCACAGAGCAGTTAAAGTTGCTGTTGATGGCAATGGAGGTCCATCAACAAACTGGACCTAGAGATTAAGAATAGGATGTCATCAAAGTTCATGTACATGTAGAAGTAGATGGATACTTTAGGCAATTTGGTGCTGCTGGGACAATAATTTGAACAAAATCAGCTTTGCTTCTGCTTGCTTTTCCTCAGGGTGGACCTTCTGCTGCGCTCCTAACAGACTGGGTTCTTTTCAGGGCTTCTTCTACCTGAGGTTCAGCTCTGATGGCTGCTGCAGGAGAACTTCTTGTTTTAATAGATCTGTTTTTATCAGTTGTTTTTGGGTCAGATAATGGTGCCATAAACATGTAAATGGCGTTGATACACAGAGGTCAAAATGGTTTGTTTTTATAAACCAGTCAACCTGAGCAGCCACCAGGTGGGACTGAACAGTTGGAGAGGTGGAGCCGTAGTATCTGTTAATGTTTTCTGTGCCTTCAGACGTTGGTCAGATGTATGAGCTGATAAAATGTTCCTGCTTAATCATTACACTGCAGGGCTCTGATAGACTGGAAGGAGGTCATGCCCTGTGCCACCCTGTTCCTGTAAACTACCTGCTGATCACTGGGTCAGAGCCATTAGAGCCTTTCTCAAGAACACTTTGTGCTAAGCAGCAGGAAGAGGAAAATCACCATGAAACAACCTTCCACTCATGAATGTGTAATCAAACAGAATAAATATGTTAACGAGTATTTTAAGCAGTATTTTGCTCCCTTCGTGTCCTACCCAGAGGGAAATATGACTCCGTGGTGCTGCATTCAAATCACAACCTCTTCGTCTCTGACCAGAACATTTGCCTTTGCTCTGTGTCTGCAGGGGGGCCGATCCACGTCAGCTTCCCGTCCGGCCTCACCCTGGCTGAGGTTCAGAGGAAAAACGCCCTGGTGGTGCGAGGAGGGCGCTACAGGCCGCCCTACTGCGAGCCCAGACACAAGACGGCCATCATCATCCCCCACCGGCACCGAGAGCATCACCTAAAGTTCCTGCTCTACTACCTGCATCCATTCCTGCAGCGGCAGCAGCTCAGCTACGGGATCTACGTCATCCACCAGGTGAGACCCACAGAACCCAGTTGCGGTTCAACTAGATCTGCATTCAGTAAGCTGGGTCACATCTGTATCAGCTTTCAGTTGGAAACGTGCTTGTTATGAGCTAGAGGTCCCTCTAGTGATTAATGTCTGCATGTGCATTTCTTTCAGCTGCTTTCTTCTTCTGCAGCTTCCAGGGGTGCCAGCAGGAATACGTTTCATCATGTCATCGTTTTCATCTGTTTAACGGCCTTTCATTCATTTTATTTCTGGTTTCCAACCTGCTGATTGTCTAATAAATGCCAAAACTCTCCAATAAAAAAATAAGCTTAATTTAAAGACAGAAAAATTAAAGCAGACGTTTAGTTTTTTCTGGATAAACGAATTGGACCTTAAGACAGGCTCTGGGTCAGTTTGAGGTTCTGACTGACAGAACAAACTAATAAATGAACTCTGAACTTGTTCCCAACCTTAGACAGCCCAGCGGTGCAGCTCTAGGATCCAAACTATTACAAAGCAGACATTTTTCCCAACAGCCACCTGTGTTTTAATAAAGAGGGAAGTGAAGAAGATTTCCTTTAGCCGACTGTCGGCTCACAGCAACTGGTGGGGGAGGGGCAGTAAATCCAGCTGCAGGAAATTCTGGTACTTTCTCCGGCGTTTCATTATTGTAGAAAGTTTGAATTGTAGGATCGGTCCGTCAGAAATGGAGCTGGATCATTAACGATCTACGTAATGTTTGAAGCGTCATGGATTCACGCTCTGCAGCATCGCAGCCATGTCTGTGGCCCGCTGGGCCGACTGGCGGCCCAAACCCGGCTGACATGCTGATGCTCACCAGATGGTGGTGAAGACGGCATGATTGCGTATTTTCCTTTGGGGCAGCTCTGGTCAGGAAATATTTCTGGTTTTGAAAGCGTCTTGTACTGGAAACCAGCTGACGACCACTGGTGAGAAAACGCCGGTGAAGTGGGAGCATGTGGGCAGCTCACTGATCACTGGGACTTTTCTCTCCATTTCTAAAAGAGAGAAATCAAATGGTGAAATGCATTAAAGACGGCCTGGAGCAGCGTGACCCTGACCTCTTGCCAAGGATTTAATCACAATATTTCACACAAGCGGCATCTGTAAAACCAAGCGAGCCTCAGTGATGAACTTTAGAAATGAAAAGTGTTTGATATGCAACGTCCGTCCTGGTTTTGAAAGGATTGCGCTGCCTGGCTGTGGGGCCCTGGGCACAGAGCCATATATGATGGACCGCCTGTTTTTTCCTGTTTTTCTCAGTCGTCAAACATTCAGTCTAAGGAAGCGAAGAATTGCCAGCATGAAGCAGAGATGGACCTTTTATTTCTCTTCCGCTACTCCAGACTGTCTTCAGGAGACGGCTGCTTGTTTTACTCAGTTTCAGCCTTTAGTTCAGATATGTTTGCCTGATGAGACGACACGGCTAAGACGTGTTTTTATTTACTTGTGACTGGGACAAAATGTGTCCCAGTTAAATTTTAGCAAATGTTCAGTCTTATCTGTTTCTTTTCTTTACCTTTGCAGGCGGGAAACTACACCTTTAACCGAGCCAAGCTGATGAACGTTGGTTTCCGAGAGGCCATGAGGGAGGAGGACTGGGATTGTCTCTTCTTCCACGACGTCGACCTCATCCCAGAGGACGACCGCAACCTTTACGTCTGCGACGCCAACCCCAAGCACGCCGCCATCGCCATGGACAAGTTCGGCTACAAGTATGCCGCTGATCATCAAGTGTCTGCAGCGCATTCTGAGGAAGACTCACCCCTCTGTTTCTGCTCGTTGTCCCCTCCAGGCTTCCGTACAAGATGTACTTTGGAGGAGTGTCGGCTCTGTCGCCACTGCACTACCTCAAGATGAACGGGTTTCCCAACAACTACTGGGGCTGGGGTGGAGAGGACGACGACATTGGAGTCAGGTCAGACTGGTTCTGAGGTTCTACACCATGGAGCATACAGCAGTTTCACTCTTGACCCTTTTGCACTAGTCTCAACTTAGAGCGGTCCGAAAACTCAACGTCAGAAGCCTGGGGGTCACTGGGTCGGGGGCGGAGTCATATCCTCGGCTGTTAAATTGTTTTACGCCGGGCTTACTGTGGATATGAGCACTGTTATTAGCAAGCTAGCATTAGGTAGCGTTAGCTCAGCCTCACACGTCCTCTGTCCTTCCGTGTGATGCCGCATGGCTTCCCTTTCTGTCCTGACTGATCCAAAGCTCTTCGGGTCTCGTTGCCCAGAACCTTCTCTGGTTCTGTTCTTTCACTCTGAGTCTGACAGCAGCCATAAACGGAGCAGCAGTCTTGGCTGGTGTTTGTTTTTGTCTTTAAATCACATCACTTCAGACCGTGAGGCTGCCTTGCTATTAACGATCTCGTCCCCATTGAGATGGTACTCAGTTGTAATGGAAAATGGATCAAAGCATGTTAAACTGACCCGATCCGACCCGAATAGATTAGGTACTAATGGAAAAGCGGCATTTAATGACCAAGCCCTGACATCCCGCTGAGTGCATTTTTAATAATACAGATTTCTCTACACCTCGTTCCGGACTGATTGCTGAGCCGTGCAGCTTATGCCTTGTTGTTTGTGTCCTCAGAGTTTCTCTGGGTGGGATGTTCATCAGCCGGCCGTCCCTGAAAGTCGGCCGCTACAAAATGATCAAACACAAGCTGGACAAAGGCAACGACGTGAACCCGAAGAGGTACAGTTCAACAACACACCAAACAAAGCTCACACAGGTTCCTGCCGAGGTGGAAAGACATCAGCAATGACCTCAGAGAAGCAACTTCTGCTGCTCAACAGTCGTTGCAGGGTTAAAAGGTCAATTTAAAAATCAAACCCAGCATATCGGCACAAGCAGCTCATACCAACCGTACAGCACAGAGGTGGACGGCTGATGGTTTGGGTTTGTTTGCATTCATTTGTAAACAGGAATTAATGGTCCAGTCGAAGTATTCTAGAGTCAAATGTGAGTCCATCTGTCTTACCGCTGCTTGGTCCCAGCTGGGTCATCAGAACCAGAACAATGATCTAAAACAAAGCAGCCACAACAGAATGGCTGAAAGAGAAAAATAATCAGTGATGTAATGGCCTAGTCAAAGTTCCTGGTAAAATCAGGACTGCTGTGTTATTGCTTCTAAAGGTGGTTCAACAAGCTGTTATTCATCCATAGCTTCTGCGTTTTCATTTAGCTTTGACCAATGGTGATCAGAACCAGAAACGACACCGGCTCTAGAAGTTCTGCTTTTGATCGAGTTGATCTCGTCTTCTTCGTCCACAGGTTCAACATGCTGGCAAAGACACGTCAGACCTGGAAGATGGACGGGATGAACACATGTGAATATGAGCTCCTCTCTCGCAAATACCTGCCTCTCTACACCAACATCACCGTCAACATTGGTACCGAGTCCGGCCTGCACTCGCCGGCTCAGAAACTCAAGGCTGCTCCCAAACCTGCGGAGAAACCTGCAGCCAACTCTTCAACCAAACGAGATAAAGAACCACCTGCTGTGAAATAATCCTGTTGGTGTTCAGGTTCTTCTGTCGGAGGAGGATCAACACCACAGGACTGATCTCAGCAAAAATGACGTGATGGCTCCCCCTTGTGGCTCCTATAATCCTACATCTGGTTGTCCCACTGGAGCTGCAGAACGGAGGAACTCAGTTGGACTCTGTGAGTTTCTGTGTATGGCGCTGTAGCCGCTGTAAAAACCATGCGAGGCCTTAGAATCATGTATTTTTCTCTTCACTTAGAGCTTACTGTGTGTGGACTGAGTTTAATGGATGAGTTCCTGAGAAGCTGCTGCTGTTTCTGCTTCTGAAACACATTTCCAGACATTTCCCTTTGAGGCTTTAAGCCTCCGTGCAGCAGAGAGTCTGAACACCTCAAACCGAGGGTCTGCAGAGAAGCTGCTTCAGGTTGGATCTGTGAAAGCTTGAAGGTTGAACAGCAGAGGGAGCCTAGGAGACGTTCTGAGGCTGAATGATTTTCTGAAAGCAACAGTTAGTTTTAGTTTCTGCTTTTTCCCATGAAATGAATATTTCCACCTTCCTGCCTTTTTTTTCCTACATTTTCTTCATTCGACAGCTGATTGTGTGAAAAAGTCTCTTCACGTGAGTTTGGCAGAAGAAACCAAAGATGATGACGTGGAGATCTGCTCTGGATCAGTAGCTCCATGTGGTGAAGGACTTTTTTTTCTTCCTTCATATCACTTGATGTTAGTTTGTCGAAGCGGAGCTCCAGGATCTCGCAGACTCCTGGAGTACCAAGTTATCGCTTAGATGGGAAGTGGCCTTAGAAGCTCCAGCATGGATCTGATCATCAGGAGATATTTGTTGGACAGAAACACCTGTTTGGGCCAGACTTTTAACTCTCGTAGGAGGTGAACTGAAGTGGACCGATGTCTCCAGGTGTGCTGATATTTTCTGAGTTCAGCAGCACCATGGGTCATCACAGGGTTCTGGTGTCGAGTACTTCTGCTCTCCTTTCCAATGTCTGCACAGTCCACAGTGGCCTTATCCTGAATAAACTGATTCAAAGTAAAAATGTTCTGTTGGGTTTTCCTTCAGCTCAGCACAAACATTCACTGATGTTTTTTTTGCTTTAATGTTCTTTATATTAAAGTTTATTTTAACAGAAAATACAATTTTTATACAAACCTGAAGATGACTTCTAATCATCTGAAAATGTTCAGATGATTTACTGTAGAAAACCAGTCAGTCTATCCACGGGTCACTGGGTGAGAAGCAGGGTCCAATTACGCACACACACATACCTAAGACCAGTCCGGGAACCCATGCATGCGTGGGGAAAAGGCGCAAAAAGAGCCCAGAATTGAAACCCTGGCCCAACAGTGCTAACCACTTTTCCACCGTGCAGTTTATTCAGACTTCTGTCGCTGACTTTCTGTCAGAGGGACGCATGCATGTTGGACATAAAATTATGATCAACTGATGATTTGTTCATCGCGCCCCTGTTGGTGGGTGGGGTTCATCAGGCAGCAAGTAGCTTCACCTGTTAAAGACGTCATCGCTGGTCCTGAGGTATAGTGTGATCCGTGGAGCTTATACGACTGCTGCTAACATCTTGGTGCCAGATACCGCAGCACATGTTCAGGGCAGTTCGTGGCCCGATGGGTCAGGGCTGCAAGAGTGGAACCAACACACCATTACGGGGGTCATAATGTTATGCTAAATGGTTTGAACTTGTAATAATGACCACTCTGAGCGCTTAACCCAGAGGTCATCTCTGATTTCGAAATGATTTTTGGTTAAGAAATAGTTGTTTTTTCAAATTATGATTTTAAGTTATAATTCTTGATAAATATTACTTAATAAATAATCATAATTCTTACTTAATCGTTACCAATCCAATGTTTTAGAGTAATGCTTTACTCCAAAGCTAGTTTTTATCTCCATGTTGCTCTTCTGGGAACCTGCAGTAATTTCTGGTTTTCACAATTTTTATTCTGAAAACTGCAAAAGAAATTTATTTGGAAAGTTTTTATTGTTTTTCAATAAAATGTTTGGGACTCCGGTCTCACGTTAAATTCAACAGATGACAAAGCAAGCCCTTTTTGAAACAAGTAGACCGCCTGCAAATGTTAACTTTTACACCACCTAATCTTTTGCAAGGTCACTGGCCCGTTGTCATGTAAATGTCTCTGACAAAAAATGATTCTGGTGATGCCAGCGGGTTTATCGTGGACCATTTCCATAATATATGGATTCAGACGACAGTCAATTTCCAGGACTTGAACTCCATGTCGTCCTCATGTCCAACATCAAACATCTCCGAGTCGGTTCCAAATAGCTCCGTGTTCTGGAAAAAATGTATTTTTATTATTTTTTATGAAACGCCATTTGTTAGCTTCATAGAATAACTGCCTATGTCCTATTTAAAGGATTTTAGCACATTGAATCAGCCTTGTTAGGAGAGTAGACCGAGGTAGATATTCCAATTTAGCCAAAGTATGACTTAGACAAGTCAGCAATGACGTGAATGATTTGGAAATATTTTCAAAAACCCAAGGATTCTTCACGTGAAAACCCAGAGCTGGTTTGGCGAGAGTCCACCTGACCTTAAAGGATGCTTGTCCCGGCCTTCTGTGAAGGTGTGGAGGGTCTCTGCCAGACGTGGGAGAGAAACCGTGGGCACAGAACAGACGA
>JAHUTJ010042116.1:0-22200 GCA_036250325.1 Characodon lateralis
TAAACCTGCAGTCTGAGAACGAAGTGCTCTGTTAGGAACATATGGAACAATCAGATCTCTGATGTATGATGGAGCTAGATCATTAAGGGCTTTATATGTGAGGAGGAGAATTTTAATTTCTATTCTGGATTTAACAGGGTGCCAATGAAAGGAAGCTAAAATATGAGAAATATGATCTCTCTTTTTAATTTTCATCAGAACTCTTGCTGCAGCATTTGGGATCAGTTGAGGGCTTTTAATGGCATTTTGTGGACATCCTGATAGTAAAGAATTACAATAGTCCAGACTAGAAAACCTCCATGTAAATTCAATCTATTATTAAGATCAAGTGAGTAAAATTTACAGTGAACTACTGTGTCAAAACAAAGGAAGTTATATTTGCTATCTTATTTTTTCTATACTTTATCACTTTATCATTCTGAGCTCAAAGTTCAAAACTCAGTCAGTGTCAAATAAATGTTGACCGAGTTATTCAGAGGGCAGGCCCTGTTCCCCTGCCGTGCCAGTCGATGAAAGCATTCAGGATGTAAAAGTGAGTTTAAATTCATTAGTGCAGACAGAACATCCACATAGTTTAGTGTGAGAATAGACATTATTACTGGGTGATTTCAGTGATATTTGCTTTGCTTTTTAATGGTCAAGCAACACAATTCTTTGACGTGTATCTGTTGCCTTGTTTAGCCAGAGATCAAACAGCAGTTTTAGATTAAAGTCACATTATTTATACAATAATTTGTTAAATTAAAGCAAAACATATGCAAGCAAATTGGTCAGTGATGAGTAATATTAATGAGTAGAATGCTCTGATTGTTTTTTAAGTAAGTGCTCAAGTCAGGTTGAAACTATACTTGTTAGAATAAATGGTCTCATACTTTGGGTACTAGTCCAGCTATCACAGTTGCCACATGGCTCTTTTGCATAGTGTCCCCAGTAACCATCATGCCATAGTATAGAGGTCAGTGGTTGTTTTATAGTAAGGACAAACAAGAAAAAGCAACAGCTGTGGTATCACAGATGGTATTTAAGTATAGAAACACAGTTTTCATTATGTTTGATACCCAGTCAAATTTGCCCCCTGCCTGTCAACTACAATATGCATATTGCATATGCTTATCATTAACATCTAATGATGTCCGCAGCAAATGCTTCAAACAAACACCTACAAGAACGTATGGGATGCCACCAGGGACATAAATCACAATTAACCTCCATATACACATATGAAATTAAACTCTTCCACATTTTATACTCAAAATCTTGCACACACACTAGTAAAAAGCTCTCACATAAACTAGTGAAAAGCATTCATACACACTACTGAAAATCTTTCATACATGCTAGTGAAAAGCTTTCATACACACTACTAAAATGTTTTCTAATTATTTCAGTGGAAATAGAAGGTGTTTCAGTAGAAACTGTAGGACGTTGTGTCCTAAACTTAACCCTAAATAAATAATACATTTTATAGTTTTACATTTTAATGATGATACTAAAATGTATGTTTAATATAATTTAGTGCAACTTTATAATTAAGGCTGGAAATAATTAGCACAGAGTTGTGAAGCCGTAAAAACAGAGCCTGAGGATTAAACCCTCTGTCTCCACTGTAAATAACTGCACATGGTCTTTATTTACCCCTTTTACATATTCCTGATGGCTTATAAGCTTGTTTTCCGTAAAATTTTCTTGTTTTATTATCTTTTCATTTTATTATTGTTTATAAATCAGTCATTTAAAATGTTCTAATTATTTTTTGCAAAACTTTTAACAACCTAAACACTACAAATTTAACATTCTGAACAAAGTTTAAATACATTAATTTTTGGAGCATAATAATAATACTTTAGTGGTTGTGGTTTTTGTCTCATTTTATTGTTAAAACCTGTTTTTGCACATTTACCTTGCTTATTTATCTTGCTTATTCTTAGAACCTATTTCATAACTGTCTGCACCCTACCTGTGTGTTACTAAGAGCTGTTGTAACAAGTTAATTTATGTATTGTGACATCAATAATGTCAGTCTTATCTTAATAATAAATAATAATGATAATAATATATAAAAAAGACCAAATATTAACCGTTAAATATCATCTGACTGAAACATATCTGTGTTTAACTTCCACTCATTGGGGAAACCCAGCGGGAGTTTAAAAACGATGGGCCGGGAGTCAGGCGTTCTCACCCAATATAGCGAGCCTCAGCCGCCCGGTCAGCTGACAGCTGTTAGCGCAGCGGGTGCGGATATTTACGAATACGTCGCAGCAAGCTTGCAACCATGCGATATCTTAGTAAATGGAGCAGATATTTCAGGTTTACACAACTACATTCTCGCCTGAAAGCATTGTTAAAAGTATTTATGTTCCACAGAAAGCGTAATATATCCAACTTTATTCACAGCTTCTCTCTCTCCTCTGCCATTACTTTTTCCGTTTCAACAATCTGCTTTGATCTGCAATGAATCATGGGATAGGGTGGGCCACGAAGAACACACTGGACCCATCACTGATATCTGGGGAAAAGTAGGTCGCATTTGTTGGCTCCCTTTGGAGGAACCTTCGAATTTGAACAGCATTTGTTGCATCGTTGTGACGTAATCGCCCGCAAATGCCGCCTTGGAAGGATTCAGCCCTTCGTCTGTCCTTTGCTACTTAAACAACTTCCGTTTCTACTGAAATGCCGACCGTTTCCACTGAAATTAGAAAACATTCCAGTAGTGTCTATGAAAGCTTTTCAGTAGTATGTATGAAAGATTTTCAGTAGTGTGTATGAAAGCTTTTTACTAGTTTATGTGAGAGCTTTTTACTAGTGTTTGTGCAAGATTTTGAGTAGTGCACACATTTTAACTTCACTGTCAAGTTTTTCTAATGCATGACTTTATTATGTAATAGAA
This sequence comes from Characodon lateralis, assembly GCA_036250325.1. Taxonomy (NCBI): domain Eukaryota; kingdom Metazoa; phylum Chordata; class Actinopteri; order Cyprinodontiformes; family Goodeidae; genus Characodon; species Characodon lateralis. Next base: position 2,891 of record JAHUTJ010042116.1, read on the forward strand.
AAAAACTATTGACTTAGGTGAGCTAAGCTGAACAGAGATATTTAAGAAGCTACTTTGGCACTGATTTATTTTAGAATTGACCAGTGAATATTTCTAAACCTTCTCTGTTAAATATCAGGTAGCAAACAATGCAAAGAAATTTTGTGATCTTTATTTTATTTAGGAATTTACGTGTGACTTTCTCTATTTTTATAATGTCTTTTGCAGCTAAGTGTGGCAGCTGTCCAGAGCCATGGACTCCAAACACCTATCCTGCCCAACAGAAACTTTCATGGATGCCTGGAAAACCTGTTATATAATGATCTAAATTTGATCAAACTGGCCAAACAAAACAGCCCACAGGTCACTGCAGTGGTAAGTTATTGTGTTGTGGTATTGTATTTTTTTTTACCTTCACTGTGTAATCTGCCATTTAGAGTTTGACAGAATGACAAGCAGGCTCTGCCTACACTTTCATGATATTACTGTCTCAGATTCCTATTTCAAAATGATCTGGCACTAGAATAAATTGTAATGCATTGTTTTATTTTAAGATTTTTCAGTCAAGAGGTTATAAAATCAAACTTTTCCAAAGCAGAAATTCATATTTTTGAACAGCAAATTTCATTATTATAGAGACATGTAATTAAGTAACAATATATTCAATAAAGTCTGAATCCTTTAAAACATTTGGGACATCCCTGTTCAGGGATGGAAATTATTGCCATCCTTGATTTCATATCATCCAGTACCTTCACTCTTTCTTTGGCAGAAAACTTTTTATTGTTGAATTCAAATTTTATGGCACCCGTAAAGCAAAATTATAGGAAAATAACTTCTTGTGCACATCAGATACTTTCACGTACACACCAGATAATCTTTCCAATTCATTGTGTAACTCACAGAGTATTCCGGGCTACTGTGTAAATACCTGACCTAATTGTACTATGTTTTCCCAATACAATGACATTGCTGCATTGCTTGCCAGACGTCAGTGTGATGTTTTTTTATCAGCAGCCAGACCATGGACGTAAACACAGGTGTTGGAAGATTTATATGTCTGTAATTAGCAACTTGTTTTTTCTCAGGATCTGAAATGATTGACCAACAGATTATGTGGTGATATTTTGGTTTATGTCCAACCACCACACATGTAGTATTAGCCTGAGGGGACTGTTTTAGGTAGAAATGACTTGTTGTGAGAAAGCTAACTTCAGATGGACTCATAGAGTTCCGAGGACAGACACTCTACTTGGATTAACATTTAAAAGCTACAAAACGATAAAGTAAAGTAAAAAATCACAAGAAAAACACAGAATGATTAAATGCATAAGTCTGAGGCTTTTAGCTGTTTCCATTCACTGTTGCTATGTTTTATACAACCACTGGACAGATCACTAAGATAAAGTACTGTGTGTGCATTAATGTAACAGCGCTTTTCTGACCTGGATTAGAAATTGCAGTGTCTCCTTGAATGCTGCTAGACTTTTATTGTTTGTTTGATTTGTGTTATGTGGTCGTTTACCACTGTAGACAATTACAGGTACACTGGGCTTGCAACAGGTTTCTTTTAAATCTATAGGTAGCGTTCTGGTTTGCTAGGTCTCCAAGCTACTGCTCAATATTTCTTCTGACTTTCTCACCCCCCTTGGACAAATCACTATTTAAATCTTCAACTAATGAATCCACATTTGACCTCAAGACTTTATTATCACTGCATTTGTCCTGTGAAGCCATTCTGTTATGCATCAATGGCCAAGGATGGTTTTCCATACAAAATATCACTCATCGACAACTTTTCTCTGTATGCTTAGCTGTCTTGCGCTTGGTTTTCTGTATATTTATATATAAAAATACAACTTTTGTGAGCTGCAAACCCAAACATAAATGAAAAGAAAATGTTGACTTGTGTAGTTTCATAAATAAAGGCTTAACAATAGGCTACATAGTCTGTCTCTTTCTATTGACTTGATTATTTGATGAATGCTGTACTAGATGCTGTATAGATTATTAAACAATTTATTGAAGCCTTTCTCTACTACCAAGACTATGAAATACTAAGTTTAGGTCTCAATGATTTATGTTTTCTCTTGAATTGAATGCAGTACTCTTGGATATTAACTAATAAAAATAAATTAGTGCAATAACAATGGTTTTGGACTTAGCCAGCCAATTTGTCTACTCAAATTGGGTTTAGGATGAGCTTTAGAATGCATATCAAATAAACAGGTCACATTTACATTGTTATGTTGTTTAAGAACAACATTTGAAGTCCAGTGGTCTATTTTCAGTGCAAGATGGACATGAAAGTATCTAGTGCAAACGTGAAAGTGTCTGGTGCAGACGAGAAAGTATATGGTGTGCACAAGAAGGTTTGTTAATATTTTATGTTCCTTTGATGTCCCTTTACGGGCTCGATACAAATTCAATAACATTTTTAGAACTTAAGATGGTCTAAGGGCCTCAGGCCTAAAGCAGCTGTAAACTCAAACGTCTTTGATTTTGTGTTTAACAAGGCAGTCAGCTTTATTAAGATTTCTTTAGACACTGAGATGTATTGCTGATCAGTTTTAAATTTCAAATAGTTATCTGGTTGTTTTGTCTCTTGAATTTCCAAACAAAGTATTCTGAGCATTGCAGAGTTGCATTTTCCTTCTAAGTCAAAGCTAAAATAGAAAACATTTGAATTTCTCTTCGTATGCAATAACACAAATAAAATCTTCAGAGATACTTTACAGTACACTTTGGTTGTGCATTACTCGACATAAGTTGACACTCTCTACTGTAAATGGTGGGATAACAAGTTAATAAAAATTTTGTATCTTCAATAAATTAAGTGTTAATTAATAAAGTGTTAGACACATGACATTTAATGAATTCTTCAATCTTAAACCAATTCAGTCATTCACTCACTAGCTACTTTTACATTAGCGAGTTAAGCTGCTTTATTCACACATAAACAACAATGACGCAGAAAGCCGGATTGAAGGAGTAATTCATAATTAAGAATGCAAATTATTGTTACTATTGATAATGTAACCCTCAGAAGCATATTGAAAACAAGATACAGATATATTTTCACAACATTATGTAATCACAGACGGCTTTCAAGCAAAATGAAGTAAACTTGCTTGCCCTTACATGGAAAAGCAAAATAAAGCACATGTTTTGAATAACACATGCATGTATGCAAAATTATAATATATATACTGGTATACTCAAAGAAATGCCACAAAAAGTTAATACTGTTACTAACGTAATTCTACCATTTAAGGAAAATCGCATTATTTGACAACGTTAAGCATTGGTGCTGTTAAAACAAGCAAATACCAGATGTACAAGCTAAGCACAAAGTCATCTACGTATTTAAACATTCATAGGTGTACATGTTCCATGTTCTCAGGAAAGGAATTGATGTTTTTTATTAGAACTTTCATTTAGAACTTTAACATAGTAAATGAGCCTATCGACACAGGTTGCAAACTCCAAGGGCTGGTGTCCTGCAACTTTTAGATATGTATCTCTGTCAACACCCCTAAATCACATAATTAGGTCATTAGCAGAACGCTGTAGAGCCTGAGGCACGCAGAGGTAATTCAGTCCTTTGGTGTGCTGGACCTGGGACAGAAGGCTTTAGAGTTATCTCTTTGCATTTTTACTGCTTTAACTTCTGCATTTTTTTTCGACAATTCCTCTGAAACTGAAGACATTTAACAATCTTAAGATTATTATCCACTCTTCCTTTCATTTAAAATGGTTCAATATTTATGCAACCTTTATAAACTTACATGCTGGGCAAGGAACGCATTTATGCGATCTGATAATTGTGGTTCATCATTTTTACATTAAATATTTTATCAGCACTTGAAATCACAATCTTAAACCTCGGACATACTGGACCTTAACTGGCTCCATCTTTCATTCCCACTTTCATCTCTACATCATTACTATGCTAATAGGAAAATTATTATCATCATATTATTTTTATCATCTACATCTTTTTATTTTACGCTCACTGTCATCATCAGCATCATTAATGTCATCATATTCTCCTTCATTATCATCAGCAGTATCATCACATCTATTTTGTGGCGTTTACAAAGCCCAAAGCAAAGGAAGCTGAGCAGGAGAGCAGAAAACAAAACCGGCAGAAGTTTTGAGTTTATGAATTATTCTAGATGCTATATGGCACTGGAAACCATTGTTAAAACATTTCTCTTAGCAATAAAAAGATAATATCACATCAGCTGAATGTCTTTACTCCTTAGGCATGACTCACAGGTTTTTTTTAGATTAGTTTATGGAAATTTCAGACAAATGTTTCTTGTAGTTTCTTTTTTCTTTCCTAGCGCAGCACAGGCCTTAGAAAATGCAAAATGGGTGCTGATGCTACATAACTCCAATGCTTCATGTTTTTAATGGATGCTAATATCAGTATGGTAATACAGGTGTCATTTTTCCAAGAAGTGCTGATGAGACCTCTGTGACATCAAGTCAAGCTGATTAAGCTGCTGCAGTTGATGAATATTTATGTTTTATCATCTGCTTCATAGTAATGTCTACCCTTCTCTCCCTGTTCTTCTTTGAATAGGGCAATATGACCTTTTCTTGCAGTGAGCCAGTTTCTGTCGCCATGACGTTCACTGACTCTCGCAGCTTCCTCCAACTGCCTGTACTGACATCATGGTTGTCAAGGACTGTTTCAATAGCATTACAGTTCAGAACTTGGAACAAGGCAGGGCTGCTCCTGACATTTGGCCTACAACAGCAGGAAGGCTCAGCCTTCCTGTATCTCAGTGAAGCCAGGCTTCGCCTTCAAATCAGTAGAGCTGGAAATACCCTCCTAGAGCTCAGCACAGGTATGTCTAGTTATGATCTTACTTCTGGATCTACTGATCTGAGTTTATTTGGGTTCTACATGAGGAATAATAATAACAGACAGGCTATTTTCATGGTAGTTCTGAGCTGTCAGATAGTTGGACAGTTTTAGAGTGTTTGTCTTCTCCATCACTGGTTCCACAAAATTCTTTACAATGCTATTCAAGTACAATTGCTTCCAAATGTATTCACAACCCCTGCTCTTTTTTCACTGTTTGTCTTAACACAACCACAGACTTCAATGTCTTGTATTGTGGTCGTATGTGAAAGCCAAACACAAAATATAATAGTGTGTGCTATGCATCTAAGTTAAGATCCATTTGTTCTGTGAAGGCTTTGTATGTTATTAGAGAACATTAGAGAAAAAACCGCATCATGAAGACCAAAGAACACAGCAGACAGGTCAGGGAGACGTTCTGGTGAAGTTTAGGGTTCTAAAACAAGCAGGGGTAGGTTCTAAAAACAATATCCCAAGCTTAGAAGATCTCATAGAACACTGTTCTGTCCATAATCTGACAATACAAGGAGTAATGCACAACTACAAACTTATGAAGACATGGCCGTCCACCTAAACTTACATGCTGGATAAGGAGAGCATTAATCAGAGAAACAGCAAAGAGGCCCATGGTAACACTGGAAGAATTTCCATTTCACAATGTTGCACTACAGAACCATGTGTTAGTCTGTAACATAAAATCCCAATAAAATAGTTGGACACTTGTGTCTCTAACTTGACAAATGTGAAAAAATTCAAGGGGCATGAATACTGTATTGTAAGACATTGTAGCTTGTCTCACAGTTCGGGAGATAGTTTCAATCCATCAAAGAACTTGATGGGCTGGAGATTGAACCCCACTGACTGATGCAAAACTGCCTTATCCATAAAGTACTTCAGTGGATAGATTTGTGTCTACTACACTCCATTATAATTGGCTGTTCATGAACCCACCCTGTGTAGAGCTTTAACGGTGCTATTTCTCTCATATGGCAAAAAAAAAAAAAACATAAACCCAATAAAGTGCATGTAATCCAATTGCACTAACAACTATATTATCTATGCTAAAAAGAACACTCTTTTTCTGAAAAGTCTTCATACTGTTTCACCCAACAAGTGGATTTAACTCGCCAGTGTTTTCTGCTTTACCAGGTAACAACCAATGCCAAAAAAGCAAATTAAACAGGCATATGACATGCCATGTATGAAGATGAAGTACAGTGAATGTCACTCAGTACAATGAATAAAGAATTATTGCATATGTCTGTGTGCATATTCTTAGGCTCAGGACTGAATGACGGCCAGTGGCATTCTGTGGAGCTGAAGTCGATGGAAAGTCATCTGAGCATCACGGTGGACAGAGATGAAGGAGCCACTGCTCACACTAGCATCCCACTTCTCCTGACACCAGACAGTCAGCTCTTTTTTGGTGGTAAGAGCAAATATTAAATATCTGCCTGATTGGTTTTTAATGTATTTTAGCTCTTTTGCTTCAATTAAAAAGATGTCTACATACTGAAAAAGACATTTCCTGAATTTCTAAAAGAATATTTAAATGTGAAAGATGGTAAAAGTTCAGTTTGCTACTGATGCATTACAATCGAACATAGTCAGTCCTCTTATTTTGTTTTTACCTTGTCATAAAATGACTGCTTAAACTAATTCTCCTAATTTTATACATTTGTTTACAGAGGCAACTAATGATTAAATGAATGCCTCATAGGGATTAAAAACAAGCATCTGTTTTGGTGCAGATTAAAGTAAGATGTTGACAGGGGAGCCAACGCCAAGATAAACTCAAAACAAATGTTTTTGCACAGAGGTGACATAAAGCCATACTGGTGCACACCCTTCAGCTATGAAATGTGTGATTGTAGTAGTCTACAGCTTTTATAGTCCTGCTTTTTCTGGTTGCTGCCATACTCATTGTCATAACCTATTCCATAAGATAAGTCTCTTGCACATAATATTGATGAACAACCAATGATTACACAATTTCTTAAATTTTTTTTAACATCTGCCAGGTTTGTGTTGTACTCTACTGCCAGTGCAATGGTTCTGATGGATTGTTCTAATTATATTAATTATTGTATTAGTATGAAGGATTATTATGTGTTTGTTCTTAACTTATCGTCAGATTTTTTTCCAAGACAGAATGTCAAACCAGAGCAGGAGGCCTCCAAAGCTTTGCACAGACAAGCTGATTATGGAATGTTCCAGTTGTAAAGCACAGCGTAGGGGTGCTTGCGTTTTCCGTACCATTGCTAAATATTCTGTGTGTTCAGATTGTTTTTAATTTTATTATGGTGACTGAACTCCAATAAGAATGGTTGGTTGTCTTGTAGGAAGAGTTTCTAGTACTAGAAGTTCCTATGTGAAGGTTTGTGCAATTTAAGCCACAAGAGGGACAGAGTGTTAGAGTTCCATAGGCAGAGGCCAAATGCTGTCTTGTAACGTTGATTTAATTTAATTTGATTAATTTGAAGATTATAGGGTTTGTTTGTTTTTTTTGCTCAGATTTTTGTATGTAAATATTTTTTTCTGTACAATCCATTCTGTACACAATGCACTTTCATTTGCCGAGGAGAAGAAAATAAAACTAAGCACCAGCTAAAGCATGGAGTCCGTGAGTCTTCCAACGCTTGGCCCCTCATCTTCAGAAAAGCACAGAAAAATGGAAAACTGCAAAGTTATATGAAGGGTTATTCAAATAAACATGTACATACTACTGGGTTAAGCCAGAGCTTGAGTGGAACTAAAAAACAGGCTTGAACCCTGTCATAAAATATATATATCTAACAAGATTAAAAATGTCTATGCCCATAAGAAGGAAACCTCTGCACATATACTTTCTTTGTTGCTTCATGTTCCTCCCTGACTAAAATGCTTTTGGACCTCATTCCACTAATGAAGGTCCAGCAAACAAATTCAATAACATTTTTAGAACTTACGATGGTCTAAGGGCCCCAGGCCTAAAGCAGCTGTAAACTCAAACTTCTTTGATTTTGTGTTTAATAAGGCAGTCAGCTTTATTAAGATTTCTTTAGACACTGAGATGTATTGCTGATCAGGGTTTAAACTGATGACCCCTGTCCCTGTTTTTTGTTCTGCAACTTTCATCATCCTGAATAAACAAGAGACAAAAAAATAAAATAGAGGCTATTGTATGCATAATAGAACGTCCACTTATTGTTAATTTGAATAAAAAAAGTTGTCTGTGTACATGCATTTTGTATTTTTATAACAATATTACATTTTTGTTCACATGAAGAATACTGATAAAACCATTATAAAAAATAAATGTTATCATTCCCCGTTGACTATTTACTATAATCTGTTCTGTATAACTGGACATTTAAACAGTGGGTATAACCCACCCCAGAATAATGAAAGAGAATAATTAGATGGAAAACAGTTTCAAACTGATGTATCTTAAACGTTTTGTTTAAACATGAAGATGCCACACTACTACCATTTCACAGAGTGGTACTTGTAGATTCAATTCAATTTATCCATGTAGCACCAATGCACATGTTTTCAGGTTACATGGTTACCATGGTTCTGTGTAGAAACAAAAATAAACTGTCTACAGAGACATGATGCAATGTGGTGAACTTGTAAATAGTTTTTTTTTTTTCCATATGTTTACATTAAGGCTTGCACTCTGTTATGCTCTAGCTAGTTCTGCAGCATACACAGATTACTCATCCTCCTTGCCCAGTCCTAAAGGAGCTGGATCTACAGTGTTGATAGCAGTTAGTAACGCTCAATATAACATAGTGGTTAAATTGTTCATGTCAGCAATGGCCCTTCTGCAGTTTTCCATGTTGGACAGATTGCCGGTCAGAGAATTTTACTGGGACACAGCAGATAGATCCTGGTGCATGAACCCCACTGAAATGATTCTATGAAAACCTGTTTCTGCAGGTGGTGATCACAAGAAATTTCTCCTTCAATAACATTTCTGAAAAGATCTTTTAAAATTCTGCAAGTGACAGATTTCTGTCTAACATTTTAAAGCTTTTGACACATTTTATGTGACACATATTCAGTACATTCAACTAAAGACAATTTTTTTAGGGTAAAAATATATGAAATAAAAAAAAGCAATAAACTGGTTTCATAGGTGTGCACACCCTTAAATTAATACTTTGGAAAATAACTTTTAATTTAAAAACAGCATTCAGACATCTGTAGTATGACTTTGTCAGCATCCTAAATTTTGACCTGGCAAAAATGTATCCTGTATTTCATAAAAGTTTACTAAATCTATAAGAAACCTACCTTTTGAATTGTGGCCCAAAAAATGAAGTTTGGTCTCATCAAAGCGTACTAAGATTTTCCGCAAGCTTTTAGAACACATGGGTTGGGGGGCGGCGGTCTGTTAAATTTTTGCCTTCAAAAGAATTTTAAATCACAAAATTTCTGTATTTTCATACCAGATAGGTTCCAATATATTGCTTTTTTTGCACCACCGCTGCTGGAATAAAACATTTTTTTTATTTACTTTGTGTTATGTGGATATCTGTTATATCTATTATAGATGTTTTTTAACAAATCAGCTTTTTTCTGTAATTTTTCATGGATAATTTTAAGTGTTTTACAAACAGATAGTTGACATTTTTAGTAAAGTTTTTTTTTTTTTTTTTTCTGGTACCTTAACTGCCTTTTTACAGTGTACATAAATGCTGTGGAGTTTGTTTGGACCAGTTTTGGTTTTATTGGTGGCAGGTTTGATTTTCAATAAACTAAAGGGAAAATTACATCAAAGGTGTGTAGAAAAGTATTAGTTTAAGTCTGCACACTTATGCTTTCAGAGCTTTTTTACAATTGTTCCCCACACAGGTTTGTTGGTTACTTTAGTTGAATGTTATAAGATATATGGCAAATTAAAAATGGGAATTTTTTTAAAGGATTTATTATATCTTTTTACACCAGAAAAAAACTACCTGTTTGAAAGTAGTGTAGCCTTCAAAGATTCACAGTGCATCATTCTTTGATGTTCCGAAAGGTTTTAATGTGTCTCTCAGCAAAGACAGATCTTCACACCAGGTTAACTGGACAGAGCTGTAGAATTGAAGCGAAACTGAAATGAACACATCTGCTTCTTTGTACAGGAAATGATTGAGGGAATCTGAAATTGATTCCCAGTCAGCCACTTGCTGGTATGTTTCTGGCTAAAACTTTCAGAAATGGTCTTTGTTAGGGTAGCATGATTGGCTCAAAATCCTCAGGTGGGGCCCATGCTCCCAGCCTTGCACCCTGCAGCTTGACTGTCAGTCAGAGAACACTTTAGTACTGGAGTCTTGTGCTTGTGTTGGAGGATGTAATGTAGTGATGTAGGAGTCTTTCTGTTGCATAACGTATTAAACTTGAAATGGTCAGTGTTCAGCACCTGATGGTGAATAAAGAAACTATTTGATGACACTGACTGGAGTTCATGTTTGTCAGATCTGACACCTTCTAGGGCAAAAGGTCCCCATAGTGAACAGTGGTGCACATTCTGACCGAAATAAAATAAACAGACCCAGATCTGTTTAAGATTTTTTTTAACTGAACATGTTGACCTGCATTTACAAAAGATGATTTCAAGCTGCACAGCTTTTCTAGACTTTACAGAACTCACCATCTCTATTACTGAGATAAATCTGCTCGTGAAGAAGTTCAAATCCAAGAAAAAATATGTCGATTAGAACAGAAATCCTGCATATCTGTCTCTTAAAAGAGAAGAATGGAAATGGAGCAGAAAGCTTTCACTCTGAATGGCAGGAGTTTTAAACCTGCCTGTCTTACATTGTATGCTCAGACATTGTGTAGAAGACTAAAATCTGCAAAGTAAATAACTACTATAAAATTAAATGCAAGTTATTTGAGTAATCGTACCCTCTTGAATTTAAACTGAAGGGACAGAAAGCAGATCCACAAGGATGTTCGTGCACATCCGTCTTTACAGCTAACTGTAAAGATCCTGTTAGCTGTAGTTGTGTGGAACAAAATGTTGTTGGACCTCTTGTCTGCTGAATATTGGACCATTTGCACGTTGCTGGACACCACCAGGCCTTCCGGCGTCATCAGCCATTTTGTATCCCAGTATAGTCCGCTACTACAAATCCCAGTGGGCACTGCAGCTGATAAGACAGGGGTGTCCCAGTTCCGATGCCACAGTGTACCATATAACGGACTATGAGACTGCACCCCCTTGCTTTCAGCTTGGGACCAAGACGCGGTTACCATGCAACTGAAGCAGCATTCTGGAGAAGAGGTCCCAAGTGGATTTCATTCATTCTCCTCGTTGGCCAATGAGAAAACTAAGCGGATTAAGCTTACAGGAATAAGAAGGCTTGTAAGTTTTCAACTTTACCGATTGAAGACATGAGTTTAACACGTAACCAAAAAAACCACGGAGATTTCAAGGAGACGCAATTTTTCCTCCTTGTTTTTGTACCAGTCGACTAGTGACGGTCCGTCATAATTTTTCTACCTTTCTGCCACGGAGGCCCCAAAAGAAGAAAACGGACTGCTTTGCTAAGTATCTGCGGACGCGTGGAACTTTTCACCCCGCCTCTGCTCAGAGTAGACAACGACAAGTAAAATCCACCTTTTATTTTTATTTCTTTGTTAGGAATAGCTTGGGCAGGGTAGAGTAGGTTTTAGTGCGATGTAGAATCGCCACTTATAGTCTAATGTGTTCTGAATTGTATGTGCATGCAACCTTTTATTGAAACTTTGATGTGCTGTGTTGGATATCTGGAAGCCGCACATTTAAAACTGAACTGTTTAATAACCCTATGGTGAAAATAAACCATTTTCTTGGTCTTCAACTTTGGGTTTTATTAGTTGCCACCAAAAGTTTTACAACCCTTTGTGTTCTCGAACATCCCCAGCGGTGGGGGAAGTTTTATGGCTCACTGTAACTAAGCTACACTTTCTGGCGGGCTGCTTCCCAAAACTCCGTTCAACACCATATTCCTTTGTCATATTATCACCTTTGCCATAACTGCTGGTTTGATTCCATACACACCCACTGCTGTTTTGTTTTATTTAGTTTAGTTAGATATTTTGCCCTTTTGTGTAGAACTTTGCATGTTTGATTAGGTGAAGGTTATTGAATCGGATAGCGGATTGTATTAGGCTGTTGATTTAATAAATGTCACGTAGATAAAGAGAAGGCGTTTGTGTTTATTTTGTGCAAGAGTGATTTGTCAGTCAAAATAAGGTCAAAGTTCCCCACGTTTCAGCAGAAACGGTTGATTAAACAGTGACATCTAGTAATAGTTATAAATTATTACTGAGTATTTAACGGTTGTAATTATCAAGGGCTTTAGGCTACAATTACAACACCAGAGGACATCTCTGGCTTCGATTCATAAATTAGGATCTTTGGTTAAGAAATTGGTTTAGTCAAATTTTGGTTTTCAATTATAATTATTGATAAATATTAATTAATTAATTATCATAATCCGAACAATGTGTGATTAATTACAAAGGTCAGAGGTGAACTGACTGGTTAATGACGATAGAAAGCCAAAAGCAGCTCAAATACTCACATAATACAACAAAGATATGCAGAATACCACGTCTAAATGTCCAACACATGAAATCTTGAAGCAGATGGGCTACAGCAGCAGATTACCACTCTGGGGGCCACTCCTGTTTCCCTATGAACAGGAAACTGAGGCTCCAGTTTACACAGGGTCTCCAAAGCTGAACAATAACAGATTAGAAAAATGTTGCCTTGTCTGAGGAGTCTTGGCTCAGATGATAGGGTCTGAAAGCATGGATCCATCTAACATTGTTTCAAAGGTTCGGGCATGGTGGTAATTTCGGGGGTGGTGGTAGTGGGAAATATTTTATTGGCATACTTAATAGCAGCTGAGCATCATTTAAATGCCATAGTCTGTTTGCTCACCCTCTCCATTCCTTTATAATCTGAGCGTACCCATCTTCAAATGGTTTCTTCCAGCAGGATAATGCCCCATGTTACACAACTAAAATCATCTCAAACTGGCTTCTTGCACATAACATTGAGTTCCCTGTACTCCAGTGGCTTCCACCAGCACCAGCACCTGAATACAGTATTGTAGCTTTGGGATGTGAGGGAATGAGAGGGTTTGACCATCATGGAAGTCTTATTTTTATCTGTTATTGGGTTACACATTACTGCTTTTGCTTTGTAGGTTTGTTTTTGCAGCACGTTAGGCTATGTGAAAATTGTTGAGCAAAACTCTACAAACAGATTGCTGTAGGGACTGCTCAAGGTACTTGATTAAAATTCAAACATGAAAACAGAGTTACACACTACAACATTGTGCTTTGTTTTCCACTGAAATCAGAGTTTTATGTTTTAAACCCTAATAATTATTTAGAAACAGTAAATTCTGTTTTATATAAGTCTACAAATTAGTGCAATGGTAGGCAGTGGTTTTGAAGGGGAGCATGACCCTCTGAGTTACAGTTTTATCAATATAATTTTGTTGCTGTAGACAGCCAAAGGAGCCATGATGTACTTTGTGTTATACAGTTATTGATTACTCTAGGGAGAGTTGCAGTTATTTACAGTTGGTAAAGATGCCATCATTTAAATATGAACTCTTAAATCATAAATTAAGTTTTCCGATTTACGTTAAATTTTAGATGTTTACTTTCCACAATTAACATGTCGATTTTGAAAATTGTAATTTTTTCATTGCCTTAATAAAAGGTGCATTCAAATCTTCTTCTGTGCTTCTAAAATTTTAATGGACAGAGAACAGCATACCATCTTTTTCCCTTTTTCTTCTGTTGGCATAAGCTGAACTGTGTTCCTGACAGGCTGCCTGTAACTGGAGCAATGCAGAGCCTGCAGCAAAATCGCTAGATTTGGCCATAGTGTGTCATCATTCAGGATTAACCTGAAGCGTAAATCTCTGACGGATAAGACACGTAGCTTTTTTTCACAGGATCAGGCTCTTCTTGTGCCTGGAGGCTGAGGCGACTGTTACGTAAAAAAAAAGGCACATCCCAAAGGCAAAAATAATGGAAAATCAGCTAATAAAATGATACATTTACTCATGAAGTGCCTGCTTCATTTGAAAAAGGACATTACAGAGAGAAAAAGGAATTGTTTATCTTATACATTTTTGTAGGATCCTCAAAAGATAACAGACAGTCTTTGAAATACGCTTACAAGCTAAATAAAAGAGATCACGAACACTGTTTTGCGCAGATATTTTTTAACTAGCATCAAGCTTTAGGTGGTTTTATACTTCTTCAACAAGCAATCAGTTGACCATTGTAATTTGGAATGAAGTGCTTTTATGATTCCAGGATTGCTAACATATCAGACTTTTTGTACCATCTTTCATTGTCATTGGGGTTTCAGTCTGCAGGATGAAATCTAAAAACTGGTTTAAAACCTGTAGGGAACAGAAAAGATACTACTTGCAATCAGAAATCCCTGTGTAAATTATGAAACTGTTTAGCTTCCACAACATTTGAACTTATACTGCTACTATGTGCATCTATACCCTTTGAGTGTTTTTACATTTGTTCGATTATGACCACAGTCATCAATGTATTTTATTGTGATTTTATGTGATAGTCAAACACAGTGCGGTACATAATTGTAAGGTGGGAGAAAAACAAATAGTTTTCAAAATATTGTAGAATATATATTTGCAGCCCAGTGTACTCTGATACCCCTTAATAAAAAAGTGCAACAAATTGTCAGTCAGTCATCAGTCATTTTCTACCGCTTCTACCATAGTGGGTCGTGGGGAAGCTGGTGCCTATCTCCAGCAGTCTACCTGCAAGAGGCAGGGTACATCCTGGATAGGTCGCCAGTCCATTGCAGGGCAACACACAAACAACCATGCACACACTCATTCACACACCTAAGGGCAATTTAGAGAGACCAATTAACCAGTCATGTCATTAAACAGTCATGTCTTTGGACTGTGTACCCGGTGAGAACCCACGCACGGGGAACATGGAAACTCCATGCAGAAAGACCCCGGCCGGGAATCGAACCCAGGACCTTCTTGCTGCAACAGTGCTACCAACTGCGCCACCGTGCAACAAATTGCTTTCAGTGAATTAGTCAGTAAATTCCAGTGAAAAATTTTATCTCAGTATAAATACACTGGCTCTGAGAAGCACTCGGGGATTTGTTGGAGAACATTAGTGACTAAGAAGTAAAGCCCCTTTGAGTCAAAATGTCTTAAGCTGCAGGTCTTTGTACAGCATCTGTCTTGAGAACATTCAGCTGTTGGGATATTGTTTTATTACCTAACCCTGCTTTAAATTCAATAAAATTTTTCAATTCAGTTTTATTTATATAGCACCAATTCACAACACGTTGTCTCAAGGCACTTCACAACAGTCAGGTACATACATTCCAATTAATCCTAACAATTGAACAGTGCAGTCAGAGTTAGCTTTTTATTCAAATTGGATAAAAAGATTTGGGGTTTGAGAGAACAGAGCAGAGACACAAGAGAACAAAGAAGCACTGATCCAGGAGTATGTTCTATGGGAAGGAAAAGTAAATGTAAACTTCACCAGAACTTTATCACTGACCTGTCTTGTGTGCTCCTTGATGGTTGTTTGCAAATGTTGTCAAACAAACCTCTGATTACTTTGGAGAACATCTGTATTTTTTAAATTAAATTGCACACAGGATGATTCCACTATGTAGGTGTCTTCAGAAAGCAAACTGTTTCTGAATTTGATTTAGGGTTATCAGAGTGAAAATGTCTGATTGTGAATCTATGCCACACATCTTAAAGATTTATCTGTAATGATTTTTAAAGGGGATACGTCATGCTTCTAGAGCATTCCACACCACCCCATTCAGCCATTTTTGTAGTTTGATAGCAGATATACAATTATGTAACGGCGCAGAAACTTTTCATTCCCAAATTCATTAAAAGATATCAACAACAGAGCCAGAATCCAACCCAGAGCAAGAGAAAAATGAAGATGACGAACCTGCAGAACCGCACCTTCAAATAAATGCATAACAATGGTGTGTTATTCTCGTATTAACACCCTCTCCATCCATACCAAGTAATTACATTAGGCAACGTAGTTTACACTTCGAAGAGGTTCTTATGCTGGGGGATGGTGTAATGAATTGTGTGGGTTAATACACCCAACAACCGAGCATTTAGACTTATCCACTTGCAGCTTCGGCCTACTTGAGCTTGGACTACAAAATCACTGCGAGAATCACAGATGCAGGATTTGGGAAATTGATTAGCCAGAAGTCCGTGACCTTGTTCAGCAGTTATGCAGCAAATACTGTGACACAATAATTAAAAAAACACAATACAGAAGACTGAACGAATTGAAAAATATGACCCCAATAGAATATAAAGGTATCTGTGCAGCACCTGGAGAGACTAAATTCAACTTTTCTCCTAAAGACTTCAGGTACACAACAAAATGTATTTAAGGGATAAAAGAGTGGATTTTGCATGATATGTCCCCTTAAAAAAATTATTTTCACCTTCTAATTTTGCCCAACTTGGTGTTGGCCTGTCAAATAAAATTGTAATAAAATACCCTGAGGTATCCAAAGTTAACTTTACCACTTTTTAGTACCAATAAGTAATACGAATCATAACTATTTCATGACTTTTGCCTGCTCAGATGTTTCTCATACCATCTAAGTAATTTGTATATCTGTCTTTAGGCTGCCCTGCTCAGAGAGCCAGTTTGGACTGCAGAAACCCATTTCAAGTGTTTCAGGGATGTATGCGTCTACTGAAATTGGACGACCAACTAGTGGACTTAATAAAAGTGCAGGAAAGATGGCTGGGAAACTACAGTTTGCTGCAGGTTGATATTTGTGGCATCATTGACAGGTTTGTAAAACTAAAGTTTGAACTAAGATTTTTCTTGTGCTGTGTTGATTTTTGACAAACAGGCGGATTTTTACTCTATTGAACATATAGAGAACTTAATACCACCCTTATAGTAAATGCTTGTTCTCTGTGTTGTTTTTGGGAATTCCTTAATTTTGTACTTCTATGATGATTACTGACTATGACTGATATTTTACACCTGTTAAATACTTTGTTTCTTTTTTAATTCATCAGTGTTTCTCTAAATACAGAGATCAATAGTAAAGGCTTCTGTTAAGTGTTTTTTAATTGGATGAACAATCATGACATAACAGAACTGTTCTAGTATAATTTAGTAAAGGTTTGGAGAAAATGTAAGGCTAGTTTATCTCTAAAGGCTCAGTAAAAATAGCTCTCTGTAATGTACTGTTATTTAGTTAAAACAGGTGAATAGAACATAGATTAATTGGATGTTGATTACTGGATTTGACCAATAGTATATGTTTTTGCTCAACAGTCACTTTTGTTCATGGCTGCTCATTTCCTAATTTACAACTGGCTCTTGTTATATGGGCTAGGTTAATTTTAGTGACTCAGCACGAGCCCCAAGGATGCTGTTTTAACAAACTTGGCTAAGGCAACCTTTAAAAACCTCCTAAAATCTCTTAGAACCAGGCAACAAGACTTTTTACCACCAATGAAAAACCAACAATACGGTGACTCAAATAACTGAATGTCCACGATTTAACTAGAATTTTATATGCTTTCTTTAATTAGTAACGCTTTTGCAGGGGTCAGTAACAGCTTAAATTCGGCAACACAAAATAATTTCAATAATAGAAATGAATCAATCAACTCAACCTGTCTTTCCTTGATGCTGAAACTAATGGGTTTGGAGAGGCTTTGAAGACAGAGGCTCATCAATGCACCTGATGGAGAAAGATTCTTCTGGTAACAACGAGAGGTTTCTTGAAGGGAATACGACTTAATCTTCAGTTTTCTTCCTTTAAGTGGCATGCAATGATGCTCCAGGCTTTGATGGTTAAACGGGATCTTTCTTGTTATTTGTCTCCGAAGACAGTAGTTACCAGAGGCTGAAGAGTTGAAGGAAACCTGGAGATATAAATGAAGTTGATTCAGGACTTCCAGAAGCCTGAAACTTAGAGCAATCAGCTGTTCACCGATCAGGTTCACTTCGGTTAATCCTCTTTTTAATGCAGTCGATCAGTGGGGCTGTGAGCTAATTTTTTTGTGATTCTCTCAGTCATTCTCTCACTTTACACACACGTTCACACACTCTGGCTGAGCATGTTAGCTCAGCATGTAGCATGTAGCAGTCAGTCAGTGTCCGTCAGTGAAATATGTCCCCCGTCACTTCCGTCAGTTCACTTCCGACTCACATACATCCACACACCCACTGGCCAGTTGATGTTACATTTTTATCTTTATACAGCTGTTTATTCAAAAAGGAGCCAGCGGCTTTTTAATTTTTCTTATGGAAAAATTAGAGAGCTATCGAAACTCAAGACTCCCTCTCGGTGGTGGCTTTCGTGCTCTTTACGAGAGCAAACAGGAACCATCGAAACCTAAACTGAGGATGCGCATTTGGCTCTGCGTGTTTTACTCACAAGGAAGTAAGCAGCTTTAAGGGCTTTTAAGAAGCCCAAGGAGCTATCGAAACCTAATACTCCCCCTTGGTGGCGCTTTCAAATTCCGTTAAGCGGAACTCAGGACCCATTCAAACCTTAGCCAAGTATTGTGTGCCTCATTCAGGGAGGTGGCTTTTATATTGTGTGCGAGGGAAACCGATCTTCCCTTGCATACAATAAAGGAACTCAAAACCTACACCCTTAGATTTTAGCTATTTTTTAGAAGATTGTACCTTTCTTCCTGGGCTGTCATCGTTAAAATCGCACCGCTTATTAGCACCTCTTATCACTTATTAATACGTACGTAACAATTATTCTGAACCATTTCTCTGCCTCCAAGAATTACAAAAACAGCTCACTCAGAACTAACAACACAGCCAGAATCAGAATCTGATTCTTATTCTGATTCAGTGTTTTTAGAGGAAAAACACTGGAGATGTTTAATAGGATCTCCTTACCTGTTGCGGCCGCTGCTGTGATGCGTTGTCCTTCCGTGGCAACCCTATGCTATCGAAAAGTGACACTACAAAAACACTACAATTTTTCTCTTCAGAATGTTTTCAAATTTATCAATATCACTAAAAGTAACTGCTGTTTGCTCATCGAGGCCTGCCTGGTCCTGCCATTTCCTCCCCAGTTCTACAGCACGGTCATCCGTAAGCTCAGGGTCAGAGACGTGTGCGAGGCAGATTGCAAAGCATAACTGAGTACCGGTATTATCTACAACATACAGGTGACGCATTTTCTTATTAATCAGTTCACAGTCTACCGTTCCTGTAGCCTTACGTTTAGACCCTCCTGCAGGGTCATTAACAACCTGAAGAACAAATTCCAGGTTATTATCTAAAGGTACATCAGCATTCGATTGTACTAAATCGTCTAGAAAGTTCTCAAAAGCAGGCAGGATCATATTTCCATCATCTGTAACAGTAAATGTGACGTGACGATTGAGATTTTCACCCACTAATTCCAGCTGCACAACGT
>JAHUTJ010042117.1:0-22192 GCA_036250325.1 Characodon lateralis
GCTTGGTCTCAGTCGCAGGTCATGGGTCTTGCAACAGGATAATGACCCAAAACACACAGCTAAAAACACCCAAGAATGGCTAAGAGGAAAACATTGGACTTTTCTGAAGTGGCCTTCTATGACCCCTGACCTAAATCCTATTGAGCATCTTTGGAAGGAGCTGAAACCTGCCGTCTGGAAAAGGCTCCCTTCAAACCTGAGACAACTGGAGCAGTTTGCTCATGAGGAGTGGGCCAGAATACCTGCTGAGAGGTCCAGAAGTCTCATGGACAATTATTAGGAATCATTTGATTGCAGCAATTGCCTCAAAAGGTTGTGCAACAAAATATTAAGTTAAGGGTACCGTCATTTTTGTGCAGGCCTGTTTCATGAGTTTATTTTTTAAAATAATTCTGTTGAAGTGTGTTTGAAAAGCAATGTCTGATTTTTATTTGTTCATTTTCATAGAATTTTTATTCATTATTACCTTTGTCAGATTCAAGTTATTTCTGTGACCATTGTGGGTTTTTCTTTCACTAACCGAGGGGTACCAACAATTTTGTCCATGTGCGTATGTCAAGTATACAATATCAGCAATCTGCAAAACCACCCACAGGTGTCTTTCAAGGCCATTAGAGTACCAGTCGATAAGATATTAAACATAAATAAAGACATAGTACAGCACAGAACTTTAAAATGAAAAAACCCACGTTATTGGACCAAAATGAACCAGAAAACAACAATGTTATACTGCAGTAATCAAGGAACAAATGTTCAGTATTATCATGTAAGGATGCCACACTGTGATCATGACTGGCTGGCTGTGATGTTGCTACAGGTTTTACCAGCAGATGTGGTCAAGTGGTCTACATCAAAGCGTCAAGTCAGGTGTGGGTCAAACATGGCGGAAAACAAAAGGAGCAGATGATGGTCAGGGTGTGCGGCTAAAATAAGACGTACGGTTCACCAGCACTCATCATAGACATGAACAGCATTCAGTGTTGGGCATTTGAACCTTTCTTTTCCCCCCTGGACACATAATACAATATACACCTTCAGTCATTTTTAAAAACAATAACTGGGTGCAAAGTTTTAAAATTATTTCACAGGGACAAAATTATGCATACAGGGTCAATTATGTACATGATTCTGAAAACGTATTACAGGTTCTTCCTTTCCTTTTCTGTCACTCTTACATGCTTCAGATGATCAAGACTAGCTTTCAAATGATTTCATTTGTTGAGTGAAAAAAGACACTAAACCAACCTGCTCCTAAGTGAAAAAGTAACACACCTCTTACTTAAACCGAACCCTTCTGACAACACGAAGTAGGCTAAAATATCTCAGAAAGCAACACATTATGCCTCCATCAAAATTTTTTTCTTTTGTTTTTATCGTGTCGTCCTGCAGAGTAGTAGTAACACATTTTCTTTCACAATTGGAGCATTACGGCTAACGCTACAATGCTCTGCTTGATATTTATGAACAAATAATATTAGAAACTGCTTTGGGATTAATTCAATTGTGACAGACACGGAAACGAAAAGGAAAAAATAAGAAGCAAGAAAGAGAGAGAGGTGGGACAAAAAGGAAAAAGGGAGAGAAGGAGAAAATAACAGAGGAGAGAAACAAGGATGAAGAGAATACAGGATAACACCCTAGAAGACTGCTTCTACACCTGCAGAAACAAATATAATAACAGCATTGTCACTAAAAGTGCACGGTACTAATGAAACCATGATGCATTTAGTGGCTTACTATAGAACATCTGTGTGTCTGTTAACACCTGAATCTAAACCCCTGGGGTGTAAGTGTGAGTGTATACAAGGTTTCTCCATAAAAATATGCAATGGCGAGTATGAGGAGCACAGACCTGCCTCCCTGGACAGATACGGAGGAGATCCGAGCCATAGACATCCAAAGACCTGGGAACCCCAGGAGAACCACTGCCAGGACTACCGCAACCCCCCCAGAGAAGAGCAGAGGAGAGCCCCAGGGAAACCACTCAGCAGCCACAGTGCAGAAGTCGCTGAGAGCGGCAGCAACAAGCCCACAGGCCCCACCGGCAGCCGTCTACGACAGAGCAGATCCAGTCATGGACCCAGAGACCCAAGACCGTAGGACACATCACTCCCCGAGCAGAGGTCCGACAGAGCCAAAGGGCCTAGGCCCCGGCAAGCAGCCACCGGGAGTGAGCTGGCACACGCTAAAGCACCCAGCCCCAGACACCGAGAACCACAAATACACCAGCAGGCAGAAACACCAACCACCGGCAGGTAGTGTGGCAGGGAGGAACTGATCCAGGAGACGAAGCAACTCAAGAACCAACCTGACACAAGAACAGGCACACACAGTCATGATCACACATTCCCAGCCTCATGCACACACTCACACCCATGCACCCAACGTAAAGACACACAACAATGGACGTCGTACACTCACTCACACTCCCCATACTTACTCTATACTCCCAGGTCCAGCTGCCGATACCCGAGAAGGGCAACCAGCCCCCGGACCCAGGAGGTGGTCACCTTCCTTCCAGGGTGAAGACAGGCAGACCACCCGAACTACCCCAGTCCAGACCCTGACCTCCCGCTCCGACCCCAGGCCCCAAAACCACCGTCCCTATCCGGAGAGCGGGCCATGTACAAAAGAGGGGCCCACCTGGTCCAAACGAGCCTGCCAACCAGAGCCGTCCCAGGATGTCCCAACCCCAACATGAATTCCAATCTCAACCTCATGAACCCCAACACGAACCTTCCCTCAACCAGGACACTGATATCGGACACATGCCCCCGAACCCAAACGCCATGAATCCCTTCCCCACACCCCACAGATGAGCTCCACCCGCGGAAAGCACACCGAGACACACCCACACAGTGCAAGCTCTGCACACGGCCCCGCTCCAAGCACCCCAGCCGCATCCTGCCTCCCGCCACACGGCGCGCTGCGATGGCAAGGCAAGGGCCCCGCGCAATGCCACCCCAACCTCTGCCCACAGGTGCAACAGAGCGGACACTACCGAGCACCGTGCTTACAGCGGAACCCCCGACCCCACACAACATTGGGACAAACTCGCCCAACAAGAGGTCCCTGCCCCAATCTAAATAAATTCAAGAACAGATGAGAAAAATATATTTGAGTCTATGCATAATTTTGACCATATTTGGATTGAAGAAACAATAAAATTCAAACTTAAACATGTCATTAATGTTATATTATCATTCCATAACAGTTTAACTAAATATTAATTCATGGTCATGATGGGTGGACTGAGCGAAACTAAAACTTTTCTGATGGGTTGGGCAAGATTTTAAAATATAAACATCACAGAATACTGAGTCTGAAGTAATACAGTGAAATCAAAAATATCCGATTTGTGGTTCTACCATGGACACAGCCTGGATTTATCTCACCCTGATCAAAAAAAAGTACAGGACAGAAACAGGGACAGCAAGTCCACATGTCTGCTTCACAACACTTCCTCTAAGTTTAACTAATTATTATTTCAGTTTATTTTTCCTACAATGAGTCTCAGGAATCCGTGGACCACCTCCTCAGTTTCGCAGGACAATTTATCTGCCGTAGAGCTACAGGAGCTTCCATGGGAAGCATCGTCAGGTGAGGTGAAGTAGAGAGAAACGTTCAGTGAACAGACCCGTTATAGACATGAATCCAGGACTTCAGCTGTGGTAGCTGGACACGGCCGCCTGTTTCTGGGAGAGACGCAGCAGCTCCTCTCTGATGGCCTTAATCAGGGAGGCAGACGAGTGGGTGGGAGGAGATGTTTCCAAAGGTTGTGGATCAGTCAGATAGACCATGGGTGAAGTGTTCAAGTGGACAGGAGGTGCTCTGGGCTCCCCACTTCCACTCCTGTGCATCTGGAAGTTACAGGTCAAGAAGTCACAACCATTTAGGAACTGAAGGCAGCTTGCTGCAAAAAATTACCATTTAGTACCTGTTTTACCTTTGGTTTGACTGTTCCAAGTTTCAATGACACAAAATTGCTTAAACAGTATATTTACAAGTACATCTCAAGAAATTAGGATGTGTGTTCTAAAGTGGTTTATTTGTCAGACTAAAAAGACCTTTAGAAAGCAGCCTTTAAGCAGGTTTTAAACATACTTTTCATTTATTCCACATTTCTGTATTAAACAAGTTTGTTTTATAGGTTTCAGTCAGTCAGTCATTTTCTACCGCTTCTTCCATAGTGGGTCGCAGGGAAGCTGGTGCCTATCTCCAGCAGTCTATGGGCGGGAGGCTTTTCAATAATACTGAAATTTGTTTAGCTGCACCTGTCTCATACAAAGACACAAACTGCTTCATTTAAAGAGTTTAGGAGCCTTTCTATGACTGAATGATTAACAGGTCAGAGTTCAGCAGCTATACAGTTGCATCTTAATAAATAAAAACATATTTTAAAAGTTTCTCCTCAACGTTGCTGTGCACCTCCTTCAGCAGCAGGTTTTCCCTCCACTGAGCTTTCCATTAGAATGCTTGGACAAAGCTGTTTGTGAACAGCCCGCTTCTTTCCCAATGACCTTTTGTGGTTTGCCCTCCATGGGGGGGAAGTCAGCAGTCTTCCCTGTGATTGAGAAGGCCATAGCAACATTCTTTGGTAAAAATATTTTGTGTTGTTGAAATCTTCTGAGAAACAGAGTTTTGGTTTTTATCACCTGCGAGCCAGAATCATCTACATTTAACAGAAATAAATGTTTGAAATGTATACATTTTTGTGCAATGAATGAATTTATTAAATGGGTTTCACTCATGGATTGAATTACTGAAATAAATGAACTTTATTATTAGAATATTAAATATTATTGAGACGCACCGGTACAACCAATTGAAGCAGACTTCAAAGTAGGGAAAATGTTAGACTGACTGAAAGTCAGAGATAAAGTCAATGTGTATAGAAAAATCTGAAAGTCTTGTTCCATTGAGAGAAAGAACAAGAAAAGAGGTTGATTCAAGGCTTTTGTTGAATCGAAGCGAAGGTTTCTAAGATGAAAAAATAAGACCATGGCCAAAAAAATGTCATTTGTGATTCACTTACCGCATCTCTTTCTGCTTCCACCCTGGAGAAATTGTCATTATGGTAGTGGTTCCAGCCTAGGCCTCCGTTCTGGCCAGGAGCAGCCCTGATCCCTGCTGGATAACCGTTCATCCGGCTGGACAGGCCGACCTGTGTGAGGTGATGGAGCTGGGCACCTTCAGACACACATCACAGCAGTTATTTTACTGGACACTCGATCCTCAGCGTTACCCTCCAGCACATGTTGATGCAATGAACAAAGTCTAAAAAGCCCTCAGTTGGCAAAGTGCTTCACTCAATCTGCTAAGTGCCAAAATCCATTTGTATTTCAAGTCACATGGTGGTGGGGGAACAGTCAGCTGCTTGAATAATTTAGGAGACAGACGAGGCTCTTCCAGTTGGACAGCTTTATGAGGTGGGCTTGACTGTGATGATGCTGGATTTTTGAAATTGGTAAAATGAGTAAAACAGGAAAAGCTGGACCTCCTCCAGCGTTGTTGACCCGAACCTAAAACCTTAATTATTTAAATGAATAAACCAAAGAAACAGGTACTGTTAAGGGAAAACAGACACATTAGGCACCATCCCTGGCAAAGATCTGTAAAACACTTTAATTGATGCATAATATCACACTGACAAATTTACTCCAATGTTTAATTCTTTGAATCTTTTTATTTGAAAATTGAGAAATAATTATTTTGAAAAACAATTTAGAAAAATCCCTGGTGGGTCAAATATTGGTAACCCTGCTGTTAATACTATATACAACCCTGTTCTACCAGCCGGACAGTCCGTCAACTTCTCCTGAAACATTTCACCATACTGGAGGATCTTTGGACATTCCTCTCTTGGTGGTCCAGGGTCCTGGGTCCTCTCTGATGCTCTCTTTACCTCAGGTATGCTACAGGATTTAGTCCTGGGGACTGAGATGCCAACAGAAGAACCATTTCTGTGTTGGCGACCCATCATCGATTTTCAGAGACCACCAGATTTTCACTGAAAATGTTCTGGTGTTTCAAAGGGTTCATAATGCCATTCCCAGGGCCTCTGGAAGCGACACAGGCCCACAGCACCACAGATCTTCCGTTATTCTTAACACTGCGTATGAGGTGTTTTTCCACATAAATCTCCTGCTTGACTCCAGATCCAGCTGCAGTGTTTGCCACCAAAAAGTTCAATTTTAGTCTTGCATGTCATGTAGTTAACGTCAAATTGTTGATATGGAGACGTGGTGACCCTAATGTGCCACTTTTTCCTGCAGTTCTCGAACTGGGAGCTTTCTAGTCCAGGCTAGTGGCCAGGGGCTAAAGATAATGGGCCTCTTAATCCCATGATATTTAAACACCAGGAAAACAGGAAGCCATGGATTAGTAATAAGAAGCTCACAGAAACTTTGATCAACTCAACAAAATTATTTAT
The DNA here is from genome assembly GCA_036250325.1 of Characodon lateralis. Classification (NCBI taxonomy): domain Eukaryota; kingdom Metazoa; phylum Chordata; class Actinopteri; order Cyprinodontiformes; family Goodeidae; genus Characodon; species Characodon lateralis. The sequence continues at coordinate 6,434 of JAHUTJ010042117.1, forward strand.
GAAATAAGAAAATACTTCAATTACTTTTATTTTAAAGGAAATGTAACAAGAATAATTGTAACAAAAGTGATTTAGTTGAAGCCAATTATTTCTTGTTGGATTTGTTTCTATTAAATAAATGTGCTTCAATTAAAGGTTAGACTTTTCTGTGAGATTATGGCGTCCCAATAAAACGTCAACTTATTTAAAAGATGTGGCTGTCACTGCATCGCATGGTGCCAATAAAAACAGAACAACCCTTTGTAGGGCTGCCAGATTTATAGTGAGTAATGGCAGTATTTGTGTGGCTCCTTCAGAGTGGAAGATATTGTCTGCTTCTAATTCTGGTTTTATTAAATGACTTGAAAGAGGAACAATGAGCAGCAATCTGGCCCACATGAAGGAGGGATGCTTAATATAACACGTCTCCATGAACAGTGACGTCACTGCTGCTTTGTTTCTTTTCTTACATGCAAAATTAAACTTTAAAAGGTGAAAATGATATACAAGATGAAGCCCACTGAAAGGAGCCGACCGTACCTGTAGTTCCCCCTACCGGGCGTGGTCTGGCAGACAAGGGCAGCTGCTTAGCGTTGAGGCCCCTGCCAGCGTACAAGCTGTCTGGCTGCAGAGGCTCGCTGTGGCCTGCTGCTCCTCCTGGTGGCAGGTAGCTCGAGCCAAGGCCCTGTCTGAAACACAAAGAAAACCATTCAGTTATGGAAATAATAAGAAATTTACTACAGCTAAGGTATGAATTTAGCTCAAGTTTTATAATGCATCTATATCCTGTATATGAAAGCTTTTTAAGGTTTTAAACAATAAAGCAGACTATGCAGAGGTAGAAACTATAAGCAAGATTTGGCCATTTTCACATTAAACACACTTTAAGACTTAAAAAATGTACTTTTCAAAATTACAAACACAGATGTTTGCCAACTTTGCTGTGTTCTGCCATAAATGTGTGTATGTTGATGACCTCTGCTTGGACCTGATCCATTAAACTAAATTAAACATGACTCTTCTTCATTATTCATGAGGGGGCAGCTCTGTAGATGCACCAAAGGGAAAAATTCATACATGAGATTTGACTGTAATTATCTAACCAGACATCCTTTCAGGTATACTAAAATAGAGATTATTTTAAACGATCTAATATGGTATTGATTTATAGATGAACCACTAGTTCTCTGCTCACCTTGGGCTCAGGCCTTGGACTGCAGTGGAGGACACGCCCAGCTCGCTGAATCTCTAGAGCACACAGTAAGGAAACGCATTAGCTGAGAGTAAATTAACTAATGTTGACAACAAAAATCTGAAATTGTTTTTTGTTGTCAATGAAAATGTATGAAATCCAAATCCAGAGAAAATATTAGTTGCCAAATATTTTTAGTGAGCATGGCTTTGTTGAAGGAACTTTTTTCACTGCTTATGGAGCCAGCTAAGCCGAACCAGAAAGTGCTAGGTCAGCCACTAACCTGGCACCTGGTGTGGACCTGTTGGCCTGGTCAGCGTAAAGAAGCTTTGTTCATGCAGTTTAACAGCTGGAAAAGGGTTTTATAGGAATTTTATGTGACAGGTCAACAGAGTACAGCATAATTATGAAGTAAAAGAGAAATAATCCATGGTGTCCCACTGTGGATATGGTTTCTCAGTGTGGTTCTTAGAAATACACTGTTGATGTCAATGACTTTACCTGTTGTTAAATTTGTTTAGACGGAAGAATTATTCTTTGGCATTTTGATCTTTTAGCCTACTTTGTGCTGCCAAATGGGATGTAATTCAGTGATTCTTTGAGAACATGGTTCTGGCAGGTTCGGTTAGTGAAACTGAACTAATTTTTAAATGTAGTTAATCACAGTTTTTTCATTTTACGACATAGGTGGAAATATGGTTTGGATTTCTACTAAAGAAATTCATCATTTGAAAACAGCTGTTGATTTAATCAGGTTAGTCTGATATTTAAATCTGTTTGATGATCTGAAATATTTGGAGGCAGATTCCTTTTTACAGACCATGTCTAAAACATTGCTTTCAAACACAGATTTCAGAAATAATGTCTACATCTAGACTGTAATATTCAGTATGAGCTAAACGAGAGATTTATTAGCGTTTCACTTTCCAGTATCCACTTCCAACATGCCCTGTCTTTTCTACTCGTGTAACACTAGCTGGTAATGAAAGCTTTTATCTAATTCCAGCTGTGCTCTTCAACTCTGAATATGATTTCAAGCAGGATATATACACCACAGATAACGTCTACTTTGTCTGTCAGTAGTTCGATCCATGTCAAAAACACACACCAGTAAAGATCTATAGCATTCAGCAGAAATGAATGGGGGCAATGCAGGAACTTATCATATGACATAGTTTTACAAATGTTTCAGGCAGTTCCTACACTTTCCCCTCTTTATTACCAGCCAACACTGAGAGGCAAGAATGGAGATCAAGCATATAAAGACCATAATGCTGCAGGGTCTCAAAAGCTGAGCTTTATATAGCTGATGGGGTTGTATACTCAGAGCTACCTGGGGCCAACAGATGGAAGAATACTTAACTAATTAGTTTACTAAGAAGAAACGACTTAAGCTGAAGCTGCAGGTTTCACGTTGTGAATGAAAGGACATTAGAGGAGAGCACAACTATTTATACCAACATCTTCATCAGTGGCCGACAGGTGCAAGCATGCAGCAAACAGCTAAATGCAAACACATAAATGATGCACACTCCGAAACACACAAACACAAAAAACTAATGCAACAGATAAACGCTGCAATCACAGAGACAGAGAGAAGCAAAAACCTACCAAACAAACACAAAGGAGAAATGCTGCAAATACCAACAAACACCAGCAAGTTGAGATAAAGCTGCAAACTCCCTCGACACAACGAGGGGGAGTCGACTGCCAAGTCATATGGGACCAGACCCTGAAGACATTAATGGGATGCCCAGAAGAAACTTTGCAGGAAAAAAACAAACCGTTTGTTTTCCTTTATTTCTTTTATTACAAGTGGTAATAATCTTTTACAATACTATACAACAGCAGCATATTTACACGGGTATTATTAGTGATTGACTCCCCCTAGTGGTCTGGTGCACTTTTGTTTTGTGGAAAAGTTTCCAGCTTTTCTTAACTGTTGTTTTTGCTATTTGCAGCATTTCTCCTTTGTGTTTGTTTTGTTGATTGCAGGTTTTTGTTTCTCTGTTTTCTATGACTGCAGCGTTTTTCTGGTCCACTTATTTTTGTGTTTGAGAGTTTGCATCATTTACGTGTTTGCAGCGTGTTTAGCCTTTGCACCTGTCGGCCACCTTACAGATCAAATCCGGTATTCTCAAGGTCCGGACTCAGATCTGGGCCCGGACCAAATGGCAAGGCAATCTGTACCTAGTCCACACCTTCTTCTGTGGCGCTAGGATTTCCTTGATGCTGAAAAGCCACACAGAATGGAGCAACAGGGAATAAAAAATGTGGAAGATTGAAGAGTTTGGTAAAGGATTTAATCAACAAACCAGGATTTTCCCTATAAGTCTCAGTGTAATCTTGATATTGATGTTCAACATGAAAAATAGAAACTTTATTGGTTGCTGCTGCTTCCTGTCTGTGTAATATGAGAGGAGGCTCAACCAATAGCAGTGTGGGAGAGAGCAAAGCATACTGTCATTAATAAGCTGTTATTATTATCTGTTCATACAGCAGGTGATTTATCTGCACACAATTAATAGGCTCTGCAAGGAGAACGTGTTATGAGTAGAATTATTACCAGGTTATATCAAAACAAAGAGAAAATGAGTAAATTAATCTGCAAAGAACGTCCACAGAGCAAGATTCACAAAGGGGTTAAACACGATTAAGCTCAAAAACAAACAATAAAAGTACCGAAAAGTGTTCAGGTTTCAAGGATCTTTTAAAGCAAAAATCTAAAAAGCAAAAGTTCTAACATCCGGATAAGAGTGAAAAGAACACAACTAATAAAAGAGGAATAAGAAAATATAAAAAACATCAAAATAAATAGGTGTAGTAAAAAATAATTGAAAATCAAAGTAAAAGTACAACAAAACTACATGTTTGATTGACTTGGGATAGGATTTAATCTAGAACAAGTAGCAGTAATGACTAAAAATCAGGCAAATAGTGCAACATGAACAGAAGTATGATTTATGAAAAACACTTTGTCAAAACAGCAGCCTACTTACACTAGGAAAAGGACCAATTTCTGGGCCGGTGCCCCACTCTCTGGGGCCCTGGGGGTTGCTGTTGACCCCAGGCAGAGTGATCCCTGCTGTGCTGCTCTGAGACGTGGGCGACACCAAAGCAAAGGCATCGTCCAGCAGGGAGTGCATCTGCTGCCGGGCCTCCTCAATGGAGGGCTGTGGAGGCATATAGGGGGGTGGGGGAGGGGCGTGGCCTGGAGGGGAGGACGCTGGGCCAAGGAAGACATCATCTGTGGGGGAGGGGCTCCTCTGAGTGGAACCAGGGCCTTGGTCAGGGTCCGACTGGATTCCAAACACAGGACATTTCCATGTATCGGAGTCCTTGGACGATAATATAAAGAGTTAACGAATGATAATCTGCTGTTATTACTCACCACGTAGGCCACATTGTTGACCCCAGGGCACTTTCTGTAAACTGCATCGCTGTCTTCAGTGATGAGGTGGTCCTTGTCTGCTTCTATCATGCCTCCATTCAGCTGATCCTTCAATCTCTGCTTTGGAGAGCGCCGCCCACGACCACTGGGGAACCAACAGAGAAGTGTCCAAATGAATAGTGCTTGCATTTTGCTTCAGCTGGATCAGAAAATTATATTGACTGAAGGAAAGTTCAGACACAATCACTGATCCAAAATATGAGCTCAAACCTTTTCTTGTTCTCCATAAGGATGGAGCGAACCGGATTATCTGGATCCAGGATCTTATCGATTTGAGTCTGTGCCTTTTGGTAGATATGATCCTGCTCCTTTGCATCGCCGAGGCTGCTGATCATGTCATCCATTGCAGGGAAATCATAGTGGCCTTTCCTCTTGGCACGCAGACGAATCTTGTTGCGATGATGTTCAATCTCTGACTTGTGCCTTAGTGCTGCCTGGATCTGATGGCAAAATGTAGGAACAGACAGACATCTCCAATCAGTCTTATTACCAACACAAGTGAGCACAAAATAAAAAAAATGTTGCATAGATTTCAACATTCTTCATATAGTAAAATCTGAAAAGTGTGCCTTATATTTGTGTTTGCCCCCGGAGGTGAAACTTTGTAAAACCCTCTTATAACAGCTGTAGGTCCGTTTGGGTGTGTCTCTACAGACTTTGCAGATCTAGAGACTGAATTTTTGTCCTAATCTGTTTTACAGAACAGCTCAAGCTCAATCAGATTGAATGGAGAACATTGATTTTCAAGTCTTGCTACAAATTTTTAAATGGATTTTGGTCTGGACGATTAGAACACGATTATGCTTTGATTTAAACCATTGTGTTAAAGTCCTGGTTGTATTTTTGAGTCGTCCTGCTGAAAGGTAAACCTTCACCCCAGTCTCAGGTGTTCCGCAGCTTCTAACAGGTTCTCTTCCAGTGTTGCTTTGTATTTTGCTTCATCTATCTCCACCAACTCTGATGGCATGATCCTGCAAACACCGTCTGTCACAGTGGTGACAGTGTTCTCAGGATGAAGAGCAGTGTTGGTTTTCGTCAACACGCAGCATTTTGCATCAAGGTCAAAATGTTCAGTGCTGATCTCATCTGTTCAGAGCACCTTCTTTCACATGTTTGCTGTCTCCTCCATGGCTTCTTCCCCACAAGCCATGATGGGACTTCTGATGGCTTTCTTTCAACACCACTGTTTCATAAAAGAGGTACCACTAACAATTGTCCTATCACCAGATTATCCCACCAGAGTTCTGGATCTCTGCAGATCCTGTACTGTTACCATAGGCCTCCTTTTCTGTTCTCTCATAGTGGGCGGCCATCCTTTTCATTTAGTAATGTTCTCTAACAAACCTCGGAGGTTCAAAGAGCTGCATTTATACTGAATTAGATGACCTGCGCATGCTCCAGAAGAACAGGGAAACTAGTTCTTCTTACTTGAGGTGACAAGAACAAAATTCTTTCTGGCCATTGTAGATTTTACAAAAAACTCAAGTGCAGAAATCCTAGGATGTCTTCAAAGGCCCTTCTCAGTGCAGCACACTCAGTTTAGAAACTTTCTGGACAGTATATGAGAAAAAGGTTCTGCCCTTGCAATATCCACCCACCCAGCCAACAAACCAGCCACCCAACCACCCGTCCACATCCATCCATCTCTCTCTCCCTTCCTCCCTCACCTCTTTGTTCATTTGGTTTGTGTCAGACGGTTTGGCGTTGATGGGTGGACTGTGCAGTGGTGGGACAGGCATGGGCTGCATGGCTATGAGCTGGACTTTGTTTGGGAGTCTACGGCTGGCATCTGTGGCACGAGACATCCGATCAACATGTTCGAAGATGGAGGCTGAGGACTGCTGCTCATTTGCAGCACTCTTCAGAGGTGGTGGACCTAAGCAAAAGAAAGGAGGGAAACAGAAAAGTAGGAAAATATGACTCCTGCAAAGCGCAGGAATGTTAATTGCTATTGCAAATCTCAAAACGCTGATTTAAATTAGGTAACAGAGGCCTTAAACAGAGATACAAGCTTTCTATTAAACTGTCTAAACTATATTTAAAGCATGATTTTCTAAGAAAACATGGAGGAAATGTTGCCAGTGGTGACATGAATGATCCTGGATTTCCATCTGTAAAGCTAAACTTAATTTCAGACAATAGCTTTGAGTATTTTCTGGTGAGGTGTATAGTTTCCAGTGATGGATGGTGAGAACGAGCAGAGCACAGAAACAACTGAAGAAACGAACAGGCAACAAACAGACAGTTGCTGAGATCTATGGGGGAAACAGAGAGACGGTGGACAAACTCTTACCAATTCTATTCCTGCCTGTAAACCAGGATGGAAAGGAAAAAAGAGTCTTAATGAGACAAAACAAACTTAAAGATTGCTTTTGCGCACTAATATAAAAAAAAGTATAAAATAACAGTCTGGTGTGAACCACAGAGAAGCAAAGAGGTAGAAAAAGAAAGTTTAAAGTTTCAAAGTTTAATAAAATGTTTTCTATGTCTTTAATTTGCTTAAATACAAAATAATTTCTGGGAGCAGGAAACACTGATTACAGACTGAATGAACAAAAACAAAGACGTCACATGAGCTTCATACACCTTCTAATTATAAACACAGTGGAGCACACACATCGTCTTAGCAATAACAACACAGAGAGCGTTCCTCTGGCGAGTCGGCCTGAGTCTGGCTCCCAAACACTCTCTGAATGACAAAGCAAGCCTGAGTCAATCAACAAGCTGTCAGATAAAGTAACTTCAGCCACTTTGCATTCCTATTTTCCTTCTCTATCCCTCATTTGAACCCTTTTAGACTACAAACATAACCCTCACAAGATCTTTTTGTTTTTTCCGCTCCTATCTTCTGCTTTGCTGCTTTCTTTAATATCTCCTCTGGCCTCAGTCGGCCTCTTCCTGTCAACCAGTCCTGCCAGCTGTGTTTTATTTATCTCCTTATCTCAGCCCATTCACTCAGCTTTTCCTCCATCCCCCTCCCCAACTTGTTCCTCCTCCATGTTTGGAGAATTAGTGCTAAGTGTTGCCATGGCGACTTGCCATTTAAAACATTGATGGGAACCTTACGGGTCTGCTTGCTGTCGCTAGGTGTGGCAGGGGTTCTCAGGTTCTCCTCAGTCGTTTCCCGTTCACTGGAGTGGTCAGTCACCACTGAGTCACCGTCTGATGGGGAAATCCTGCCCAGAAAACACACACACACACACACGAATACTAGGAGCCCCCAGCAATGTGCTCTATTGTAAAAAATGTTTGAAAATAAAATTTCTTTAGTTTTCCTTGTTGAATTTCTCACTGTTGTAAAATTTTACATTGAATAGGCCTATTAATGTCCAAATACGTAGAAAAAAACACAGGCTGTTGTAGGGTGTGCCTATTTGTGTTTCTCATGACTTTAGGTAAATTAACCATCATTTTTGACAAATTGTTTGGATTATAATATATTTTAATATAGTTTAGAAACATGCCTTTCTGCATAGATGGAGATAATCTTGTTCCTTTATTTTCTATTGGATGCAAAACTGCTTCCTTTATCAAAGAACCTGCTGCAAAATGTTCCTAATTCATGAGTTCTTGGGTAAAAAAGCCTCAATCTACAGTTCAGAGTAGGTTTATCTTTCCTCAGCTTTGTCACCAAGACCCAATGTCCTCCCATTTTATCCTCTGTACCTCCAAGAGCACTGACCTTTCTCGCCTTCGGGACGCCTTCGTGGAGGAGGCGGAGGTTTTGGATTTGGGCGTGGGGGCCTCGCAGTTCTCAGATGGACTGAGGCCATCTTTAATGGACTGAGTGAGAAGACCGGAGCCAGAGCCTGGCGGGGTGGGCTCCTGGATAACCATGACATCATCTTTACTCTGCTGGCCAAGATGGAGCTTGGCAAAATCAAAGCCTTTTACACTTGGAGCCTGTAACTGAGGGGAGAGGCAGCAGAGAGTGACAAAAAGGGAGAATAAAGTAAATACAGCATGGAAAAGGTGGAAGACTATGAATAATATTCTGAAGCGATCATGATAAGAGTTCCTAAAATAAACTGGAATCAACATCCAAAGAACACGGCTGTAAGGTGGACTTTATTCACAGATTTAACATTTCTAGGTAAACATACAGCTTCAAGTCAGGATGACACATGGACATTCCAGTAAGACTCTGAATCTGCAGCCAAGACAGAAATACAATTTTAGAGACATAATTAGGTTGACTAACTGAAAGGGTCTGCAGGAGGGAGACAGACAGACATTAATGAATAAAGAGAGTTTGGCAGTCTGTGAGAAATTGGGATAAACACAGAACTGCTGGCTTTCCTGTGAAGTGGTGGTGGGGGGTGGAGGCTGAAGCCAGAAACAGCAAGATTATTTCTGTGTAAAGCCCTCAGGACTTTCCAACAGCACAGTGGCAAACAGACGATGCAATCCCTCACTATGTGCTGACAGATAGTGAGACTTTGGTCCTGTGACAGAGGAAAAACTCTTCTTAGCTCCCAAACCTTCAGTGAGTTTGTAAAAGTAAACCACGCGTTTTATAAGAAGCTTGTTGGTATAAAACGGCTAATCCTGTGTGATACTGCTAATCCCATGAGAGGATGAATCTGTATATGCTTCTGTGTGCTGCTTATCACGCCACATATACGAAGGCAATCTGTATGAGGAAAAGGACAGTTACAGCTGCAGCGGAAAGTTCTGTTCTGGTATAAGAGGTCTGTTAAAATCCTACTTGTCCCTAAGGACAAAAATGTTCCTCTTTGTAAAAACCGCTTAAAAATATTCGATTGTTTCATTTTACCTGAAACATGTCAGTCATTTAAAATTACTTCAGCTTAAAATATTTACATTTACACAAAAAAATACATTTCAAGGCGCGTTTGACTGGCAGCAACAGTATCCCTATTTTTCTCCAGGTTCAGATTTTAAAAACATAAAATCTGCTTTAAAATATATATTGATAATTTTTCCAACATAAATGGGTTTATTTAAAATTCCTTCAGCAGGAAATATAAAAATAAAATAATAATAATGTTTTTTACATTAACCACTTGAAGGTTAGGAGGTTTAAACACTAAAATGAGAATAATTTATGTAAAATATATCCTCTTGCTCCATCTCTCTCTCACACACACACACACACCAACATACTCCTCACTATAGACACAACATATCTCAGCCGCAAGGCAACCTTGCTGAAAATGGTCAAATGTTCAGATAAATGTGGACCAAAAACATCATGTTTAGTGGTTTTTAATGGGTCATTTTTTGACCTTAGTAACAAATGTGTTGGTTTCTGTGTCGTTAAACAGTCAAGGTAGACCCAGCTTAGGGAACTGAGATGAGCATTCAAATTCAAATTATCCCTAGAAATAAAAATATCCTTAATTTGAACTAGATTCATTCAACAAGGCTAAATGGTTTGGAAATAATATAAATACAGCAATGGCACAGAATAAGAATGGGTGTAAAGGAAAGCGAACACATAGCTAATAATATCTGCCATGCATTACACTCACCAATCACTACCGAGTCTGGACTAATGAGAAACTGGGGAATTAAACACAAAAAAGCATGGGCCAGTTAACAATATATACCAAGCTTTTAAAATGTTACATTTTCATAGCCACTAAAACAGTTATCATACCATTCCTACAGTTAAAAGTCCTTTTATTGAGATGCCAGAGATAGTTTCAAAGTGACCAGAGTAATCTGGAACATGGAGGAATGCAGAGCCTGCTTTATTTCTGGATTCTGGACTGCGGTGTAGATTGCACTAAATACAGAGAATAATCTCCACCAAAGCGAACAATTTGCACCTGTTTTTGGATCAGGTTTCAGTTATTCTATCTTCAGCCACAAACAGGAGATTTAAAAGTGAAAAGGAATTATAGAACAATGTTTTACGTATTTATTATTTTTCCTCAAAACCTCTAAAACTGCAACTGACCAGAAAAGTCACATCAGAATGGCATTCTAAATAAGCGATGTTGCAAACTGTGAAGGACAGGGAAATAATGCATCCATTTAACTGATTAATTTGGCTGTAAAAAGCGCTTAGCAAAACAAATTGTCAGATTATACAAATATACAGTATCTGAAATTCCTGCAACAACCCAGGTCCATTCCTCGGCAAGCACCGACATTTTAGAGCTAAATGAACGCATAGCATTCATTCATGCGCAGACAGTGAAGCTACTTTAACAGCAGATCTGTCGTTGTGACCCGGTTCAGAACTAGAAGGCGTGCAGGTTTGCACATGTAACTGTATATAGAGCAGAACAGCAAAAATAACATTCAGAACAAAAAGCAATAGAAACAGCTACTAAACGTAGCTAGTATTTATTCTATACTTCTGCTTAAAACAGTATCAAATTTGGCATACCAATAAATAAATGTTAAAAACAATTAAAGTACTATAAATGCGGTAGAAGAAATAATTATTGCTCTGAGTTTAAAATGAAACAAAATAATGCCATGTCTTTTTGGTGAAACACCATGACACAGTACAATCCTGGATAGTTTAACCAAGGTTATCATACTGACCCATGCTTTGCTTACAGGACACCACATACTGGTTCTGCTGCTGCACAACACACCACAATCCACAAGCCTCCAATGCCAGAGGTTTACTCCCTACAATAGCTCTTAAAATGAGAGAATCGAGGTTCCTAACTGGTAGTTACACAGCTACTAGTCTCCATGTCTACTACCCCATGTACCTTCTCCTTGGCTCTCCTCCCTTTAGACACAACTTTTTTCTCTTCTGTCTTTATTCCTGATGGTTTACTCAGCACAGCTCTGAACTTTTCTAACTTTTGCTTGTGAGATGTCATTTGTTTCATTTTGAAGTTCTTATTTTCTTCCTCTTCCTCCTCATCATCTTCATAATCATCTTCCTCTTCTTCTTCTTCACTGTTCCTATTTTGTCTAGCCTTGGGAGAAGCTAGTGGTTTCTAAACAGAAGCAATGATGGACAGGATGAATGGATCTAGTTTGACGCAGATTAAAACCATATTTGTACTGCAGGTAATAATTAAAACCTTTAAAACCAGAACTACAACCAAATTCTATCCAATGAAAGACGACCATCACCTTGCTAGTTAAATATGTTGATAAATGTAGATGTACAGCCTACACATACAGTCATGTGACTAAATTAGGACACCCTACTAAAGTCTGCAGGTTTTTGTAACATATTTGGAAAAATTGTTTTAATACCTAATTATAGTAATATAAATAAATATAAATGAATAAAAGACATTTTAAAACTTTTTGGAAAATGTAAGGCAGAAAGCAATCTCTGGCCAGGAATAAATTAGGACACCCCATGTTTAGTCCCTTAAAATGACTAAAATCCCACACAGGGGTATCACCGTAGGTGTGAATGATTTAAACATCATTACTCAGCACTGGAGGAGGTTTGTCCTGTTTAAACCCCAAACATTTAGTTTGGTGCTCTTGACTGTTGACTTGAGAGTGAACCCCATGGTGAGATCCAAACATATGCCTGAGGCTTCCAGGAAGAAGATTATGGGTGTGGTAAGGCTTTTAAAGACGTCTCCAACAAACTTTAAATCAGCCATTTCGCAGAAAAATAGTCCAGAAGAGGAGGGGAGGGCATTCAAACTAACAGCCAAGGTGCCAATGTCTGGCTGTTCAAGCAAGTTCGTCCTGAAAGCAGACGGCAAGATGCTAAAGAAGTCCCCAAAACCCCCAAAATGTCATCATGGGATCTTTAGCAGGTTCTTGATTGATTTGAAAGCTAAGGGTTGTGCTATCAGAAAGAGACTGCACAGGTCCTACTTTTATAGGAGGTGTGCAAGAAGGAAGCCCCTTTGCTCTGTGAGAAAAACATGAATGTCAGACTAAAGTTTGCCAGAGAGAACGCAGAAAAAGACCAGGACATCTGGAATAATGTTCTCGCTATCACAGAATCAACGTGAACATCATCGCGGATCAGAGGGTGTTTGAGGAAAATGTGAGACCTTCTGTTAAAAACAAATATTGTTGAGGCAGAAATGGACCCTGCAACATAACAACGACCCAAACAATCCAGTAAATCCACCAAAGACTGGCTGAGAATAGAAAGTCATAGGCCTAGTCAAAGCCCATATCTTGATTTCATTGAGATGCTTTGGGGTGACCAGAAATATGCAGACCATGAAAGACACTCCTCTCAAACATCTCACAACTGGAAGTGGTTAGAGGAGCAAACTTTCCTCAGACCGACTGGTAGATGGCAACAAGAAGCTTCTCACTGAGGTTATTTTGACCAGAGCTATTAGGACTAGGGTGTCCTAACATTTTCCTCCACTAGAGAACTAATTTATGTTGATATCTTTTGTCTAATGAGAAAAAAGGTTGATTTTTGTTGATTAAGTGGAATTATTAGATGTCAATATGAAAACATCAACAAAGAACTTAAAATTTATTGGATGTCCTCATTTTTTAACATGACTCTAAACAACATAAACCACAAACACACACAAACTATGTCTGACTACATAATCTACAAACCAGACACTACTCTGTACCTTCCCCCTTTTAACTTCCAGCTCCTCCCCTTCCTCCTCCTCTTCCTGTTCCTCTTCTTCCTCTTCCTCCTCCTCATACTCCCCCTCTTCTTCCTCACTAACCTCAATATCCCTTTTAGTGGGAGGGAGCGGCTGGTGAAGGGAAGCTCCTGATTCAGTGAATGAGGTTGAGGACTGAGAGAAGAGCAGTGAGGATAAGGGACAGATAAATGTTGAGCAGACAAGACGAGGCTGTGTTTCAGTTACGTCTGCAACAGCCCATTCAGGGAGTTTTTACAACAAATGCTCAGTTTAAATAAAAAATAGCTGCAGCTGCAGAGATTCAGTCATAGTTGTAATAAAGAAGCTTTGTGGTTCTTTAACATCAGTAATAGTTTAAAAACAAAGGAGCTTTTGACAAACATTACGTTTGAATGTGTGGGACTGCAAAAAAAAGAAATATCTTTACATGTGATTTAATTTAAACCACCTCATTGAAGTTGGCCTCCTCATTTATATTTTAGAAGAGTAAAAACTGGAAACAGTGAAGTAAAGCTGCAAATGTTTCAGCTCCTAAAGAATTAACAGCAGAGCAATTTTTTCTTCTACAGTAACATCTAGTGTTGTTTAATAAGTCTCTGTAATGAAATGATTAGAGTGCTGCTCCTCCCTTCTTAGAGAAGAAATGATAAATTCCTGAGACCGAGCCGGGCTGCAGAACATTCATTACAATGGCAGGTTCATCTAATTAATCAGCGGCTCCTTTAAATTATCTTTAGTCACATTTTTCTTTCTGGCTCTTCATGTCAGCTAACTTTATCGTATTTTTTAATTGGTTTAAAAAATAACTGTCAATAAATTTGATAAAAACTTGATAAAAACACTAATAAATTAATCCTTGGTTAAATATGTTAAAGAAATATGCATCAAACAAATGCAATACCAGTCTACTGAGACTTATCGTTACCTGTGGGTAATATGGAGAGATGCACGGCTTTTAAAATGTTTTCTTATTAATTTTTATTGTCTCTGAAGTGACGTGTAAAAAAACAGTCAATGCAAAGCAACCAAAATTTCTCTCAGTCAACTTACTGCAGAGGTTGGAGGTTATCAATGGATGGACGGGTGGAGGGATGGATGGATGGATGGACGGGTGGATGGATGGATAGCTGGATGGACGGGTGGATGGATGGATAGGTGGATGGATGGATGGACGGGTGGATGGATGGATAGGTGGATGGATGGATGGATGGATAGGTGGATGGATAGGTGGATGGATGGATGGACGGGTGGATGGATGGATGGATAGGTGAATGGATGGATAGGTGAATGGATGGACAGGTGAATGGATGGATAGGTGGATGGATGGGTGGACGGATGGATGGATGGATAGGTGGATGGATAGGTGGATGGATGGATGGATGGATAGGTGGATGGACGGGTGGATGGATGGATAGGTGGATGGATGGATGGACGGGTGGATGGATGGATAGGTGGATGGATGGATGGATAGGTGGATGGATAGGTGGATGGATGGATGNGATGGATGGATAGGTGAATGGATGGATAGGTGAATGGATGGATAGGTGAATGGATGGATAGGTGGATGGATGGGTGGACGGATGGATGGATGGATAGGTGGATGGATGGATGGACGGGTGGATGGATGGATGGATAGGTGAATGGATGGACAGGTGAATGGATGGACAGGTGAATGGATGGATAGGTGGATGGATGGGTGGACGGATGGATGGATGGATAGGTGGATGGATGGGTGGATAGGTGGATGGATGGGTGGACGGATGGATGGATAGGTGGATGGATGGATGGATAGGTGGACGGATGGATAGGTGGATGGATGGGTGGACGGATGGATGGATAGGTGGATGGATGGGTGGATAGGTGGATGGATGGATGGATGGATAGGTGGATGGATGGATGGACGGGTGGATGGATGGATAGGTGGATGGATGGATAGGTGGATGGATGGGTGGACGGATGGATGGATAGGTGGATGGATGGATGGATAGGTGGACGGATGGATAGGTGGATGGATGGATGGATGGATAGGTGAATGGATGGACGGATGGATGGATAGGTGGATGGATGGATGGATGGGTGGATGGATGGACAGATAAATGTGGATAAATGTGAGATGTACCTTTTGTCTCTGCTGGATGGTGGTCATAGCATCCGGCTGGAACTCCAGCTTGTCCGTCCGACACAGTTTCCAGTAGAGGATGGAAATGATGATTACGACCAGGAGGAGAGGAATCACCACCCCGATGATGACCCACAAGTTGGTGTTCTCGGGGTCAGAAGGGGAGGATGGGACCTTCTCTACAGCTTTAAAAAAACATCAACAGAGCCACAGGATGAAATGTGGTGCATCAACCATGCAAAGCTTAGCTGAACTAACTGTTGTAATGGAGTACAAATTAACCCTAAAGCTTTAATGATAAAGGACAAAGCAGATTTATTCAAATGAAAAACTGAATTCAAAGAGATCAAAGCAGCTAAGAGAAGCTACAGTGAGAAGCTGAAGAACAGCCTTTCTACTGGTGACACTTCGGCTGTATGGACCGGTCTGAGAAACCTGACTGCCTATAGGAGCCCCTCCACCCATCCTGAACAGAGTCGTCTCC
>JAHUTJ010042118.1:0-22178 GCA_036250325.1 Characodon lateralis
CATTGTAACATTCTGTGGTTTGTAAATAACTCTGTGACCTTGATTTCAACTCTATTTGTCTCACGGGTCATTTTGACCCGAAGACCACCTTTGTACCTTTTTTTGTACAGCTTACATGGAAATGTAAATAAAAGCAACATTTCACTTTTTTCTATTGTTGGGGCCAATCTAGGAAAAGTCATAAAATTTCAAGTTAAAAAAATAACATTTAGTGGATTTTTTGGAGGGTTTTAACACAGTGGCGGGTCATTTGACCCAAGGACAACAGGAGGGTTAATGCAATTTATTTTGAAAGTTCCAGGAAAGTTTGTACTGGCCTTTCACTTTGTAAGTCATGGCTGTGGGTCCCAACACAAGTAAGAGGCTATGTGTTCAGTAGAGCTAGAGTTCAGTAAAGCAGATCTTGCTTTTCATGCAGTTTGAGAACAAGTTGGATATGCAGGCTATGATTTGCACACATTAGTTACATAGAAATAGCATTGTAAATTTCTTACATTGTGTACTGAAAAAAGTTCTGGAACAATATCCCCTTCAAAATCTTTGTCCTGGACAGAACAGGAACAATGTATCAGTTAGATGACCCGAATCTTAAAAGAAATTGAAAAACATTCTTCCAAAGATAAAATCCACATTTCCAACATTTGCTCCATGTTCCACCCATAAAAATCATATTTCATCAATCTTTCAACCCTTTATTGACAGGATGTCCACATACATTTGTCTGACAGGGAATGGAGCATGATGAAATATTAATTTTATATTTGCTGTCTGGTGTTCCTAGATGTGGGAGCAGGTCCCTCTACCCTCTGGCAACAAAAGGCAAAGGTTCACAATGTACAATTACGATCAGATAAGGTTAATGGCATGCTGAATAGCAGGAAACATATTGATTGCAATGGCTAATAACCCATATATGTGCAGTGTAATGTGGGGACAAATTACAAGAAAGTCACTTGTAATACTGGTAAAAAGGGTGACCCAGTTGTGAGAGAGAAGGGATTTTACAGTCATTCATTCAGTGCTTAGTAAGGCAAATTCACATTCATATTGTGCCAGAAACCCACTCCCCACCTGCTCACTCATGGCGATACTTAAACTAAAAACTGTGAAAAGGCTGAAAAATCCTGTGTTGTTGTTGCACCTCAGGGAATCCAAACACAACATTATATTCTACCGAACAAGGAAACTGTCATTTAATTTGCAGAGATAAAACATATTATCTGTAAGATGTAGATGCAAATGAAAAAGAAAATCATTGTAAGAAGAAGTTACCAAAAATAAATGATTACACTTTGCATAATTCTTCAAATTGACAGCCTTGTACATACTCTTAGATGTGGTGCAGAACTTAGTTGCTGGTTTGGTGCTTTCTATTAAGAATATGTCTGGAAAGTAAATGAATTATGAGCATCTATCCCTGCAGCAAGTGCAAAAATCATCCCATCAGGTGTTAGTACAGCTGTGCATATAGATAAGAATCATAAAAGTGATGAAAGTGTAATACATCAATACATTATAAGCAAATAGTACTGCATTCTAATCTTATGACCATGGCTATACAAAAGCATCATAATGCAGGTAAGTGTAATGGTATAGGTGCATGCCAATACATAAAAATATCTGAATTTCTTTTCACTTTATTTCAGTAATTCAGTTTAAAAAGTGAAACTCATTTATTATATGAATTCATTACACACAGAGTGATTTATTTCAGCTGTTTTTTCTGTTCATTTTAATGCAATGGCTTACAGCTAATGAAAACCCCAAATTTAGCCTCTCAGAAAATGTTAATATTTCATAAGACCAGTAAGAACAGATTTTAACGATGCTGTTCACTAGGAGGGTAAGCCACAAAAAGTCCTTTCTATGTCACGATGTGGGGTTTGTTATGTGTTTTTGTCTGAGTCTGTCTGTCACGAGGAGAGCCACTGATGAGCAGTGAGTGGCCTAATGCCGCACACCTGGGAGCAATCCAGACTGAGGCGCTTATAAGGAGCTGCAGGACATGCATTCATCGCCTGATGATCCCACATGAGTGGTAACCTCAAGCCTCCGAGCCATCTTTGTTTCAGAAGATTTAAGAAACCTCTCTAGTGAGAGGTTTAGACAGCTCTTTTCAGCCTGTCTAAAGTTTATATCTGCTTCATCCTCCAGGTCCTGTAAGCTGTGTGCATTCTGGGAACCATCTCCACCCCAAGACCATAACCCACCGGACAAACCAAGCCCCGGCAGTTCACTCTGCAGCTCCTACCTGTGCCAGATGCCCTGCTCGCTCCCCACGGACTCCCTTTCTTGGACAAGTTGTGCCCACTAGCCCACTTGCTCTCCGACACTGCCCACGGATTTTCTGACTTGGACTCCCGGTGTAAACCTCCCTGGAATAAACCCCGCATCGATAACCGTTCCTCCCAGCCTTCCTCTCTGACCAGCACCAGTTCCAGGTTCCAGCCCCGAACCCCGGTACCAGTTTCTGACTCGCCCCAGTGTATTAAATAAACAAGTTACAAACTACTCTGGGTTTCTGCTCGTGGTTCTGCATGTGGGTCAAAAAGTTACCTCCCAATATGTCATTCTAAGGAAGTTGGCAGTCCACAGAACTCTTTACCCAAGCATGAACAAAGATTCAAGTTAAGTGGAAATAAAGTTTGGTAGAAGCACATGAACAAAAAACAGTAATAAGAGCAGCATTGAGAGGAATGTAAAGCAAATCACAGATTCAGTCTGATTTACGAGGCACTGCAGCAGGAGTCAGTGCTATGAGTGCCCATACATACAGACGTGTTCAGGACATGGGCTGTAACTGCCTCATTCTTCTATATTACCTGGGCTAAGGAGAAAAACGACTCAACTGTTGCTCAGTTGTCCACAGTCAGATGAAAAGTATTGTGAAAAAGTGAGGGGACACATAATCCAAGTTGTCTGAGGTTCAGTTTGAATTTTACAGTCTGTAGACCCTTTCACAGAACACCTCAAGTCTGGATTAAGGCGGCTTGTTGATGTTTTCATGTGAAAGGACAGATACAGCAGTCTACCCCTGTTATGCTCCTGACTTGTCAAGAGAGGTAGGTAATATGAGTTTAGAATGCACCTGTGGCGACTAGGACTCAGTTGGAAAAGTTGTTGTTTTGCTTCCAACTTCCTCCTGACACATGACTATGTGCCCCTGCACAACGTACTTAAACCCTAGTTGCTTACCATATTGCATATTATAATAATCTTTATTTATTTGTCATTGCAATCGTACATTCCAACGAAATTGTCCTCTGCATTTAACCCATCCCTTAGGGAGCAGTGGGCTGTCATTGTACGGTCCTTGGGGAGTATTTTTTGAACGTGGGTACTTGTGTGTGTTGGTTTGTAGACGTTAGTGAGTGTGACTTGGTGAATGTGGCTCGTGTAAAGCGCATTGTTTGGTCAGTATGACTTGAACAGGGCTATAGAAATTCAGTCCATGCACCTAGAATGTATTCTTTACTATGTTTTTCAAGGACAGAAAACTCTAAATGGCAGCCTTGAAATAGCCCAAAGGACTGTTGAGGAATGTATAAAAAGAAGTATATGACTGACTAGAACTAATGAAAAATCAATTTTCACTCTTTATTTGGATCAGTTAAGTGACAGTTGAAGGTCGGAGGTGACTACATCACATTTTGAAAAATGACAGCTGCAGAGTATGTAGCGCTTACAATGATATATTACTTTATTAATGGGTAATATGGGCAAAGGAAAAAGGTTAACAGAATCACCAATCTGAAAGCAACACTTTCCTTTGTGATTCCAGTCTCTTCTCCAAGTGTTTTAAATCCATTATGATACACAGACAAGATAGGTTAGCTGTTTAGGTCAAAGACCACTTGCGCTGAAATCAATATGGCAGTCTTCTACAAAGCTGCAAAGTAAATCACAATAGAAGGACATAAGGATTATAAAGACTGAACTGAAACTATTTTGGAAATAAGAATCAAGTTGTATCAAGCTGCAGAATTCAGGACAGTAAACTAGAACCAATCTTCTACTCAAAGAATATTGTTTGTTCATCCTTATTATCAGAAAAAGACAACATTTATTGTTTTTTACCCTGCAAAGTCTTGCACTATAGGCAATCTTCTTAGTATCTTATTTTAATAATTTCCATCTGTCTAATGAAGACCCAGAAGCACACTTGTTTGTGTTGTTGAATTTCATCAGTTGGTTAAATGTTAATTGACTTTTTTTACATATCACTTGTGCTGTGTTAATGTCTCACTCAAAAGATTTCTCTCAAATTAGCTTTAAGGGTCTCTGCAGGTGTCACAGCTCCATTCACGGGGTTGTGTGTGTGTAAGTGCTTGTTGTTTAACCATTTTTCATCGTGCAATTAGCCGTCTGTTGGGTTTGGAAGGAGGAAAAAGACTGGTCCACTGATTATCATGAAAATGCAATCTCATAAGTTGTCCAAGCAGATCATAATATTTGTCCCCCATGTAATTATTGTAACTGCATGCAGCTGTCCACAAGCACCACTGTTTGCTCTATTAGATCCTTCATGTACAATGTAATCAATGATTGTGCTTTTGAAAATGTTTTTCTTTGTATTTCCCTTTCTCAATGTTATTTTACCTATTAATGCTTTAGCGTATGCTAATTATAACAGGGAGTGTGTGTTGCAGTTGGCCATATTACATAGAACAGAATAATATGTGCTAAAAGTCAAGCTCAAATTATGAAAGCATGGTGGGAAAGAACAGGACAGAACCTGGAAAGTATACCCCTTGAAAAACACAATAATAAACTTCATTGTATTTTATTGGGATTTAATGTGATTGAGCAACATAAAATATGAAGGAAATAAAATGAATAATTGGCAAAAAAAAAAAAATGTTTCCCCCTGGGTCAAAACGTCTGGGTGTTCCTCTTTGAGCTTTACACTCTTAAAGACTGAAATCCTACTCAATTTTTCTTTGCAAACTAGCACAATCTCAATCAGATTGGATCAATTTTCAAGTCTTGCCACAGGTCTCAATTGGATTTACAGTCATTGTTCCACCAAGATGACTACTTATGGCTTTTTTTCTTGCCTCTCTTCTATAAAGGGCCACTTTTGTATGGTGCACATTGACAGATTCTCCTACCATAAATATGCATACTTATCTCCTCCAGAGAGTCTTGGTTGCTTCTCTGAATAATGTTCTCCGTGGCAAGCCTGTTTGTTAAGATAGACAGCCATAGGTTTGCAGTTTTGACCTACTCTTTCCATTTTCAGATTATGGATTAAATACTGTTATTTGAGGGGGCTAGAAAATGGATGGATAGATAGATAATTTTTTTATTACTTAACCCCACTTTAAACGTCTCCACAACTTTATCCCAGCTGTCTCTACGTGATGGTTTTAATTCACTGATGTACTCTAACAAATATATTTGGCCTTTACAGAACAGAAAAGCTAGTTTATTCTTAGGATTAAATGACCTCACGTCTTTGGTCATGAAATCCTTTGACCAACTGGTGTTGAGGCACCTGAAGGACATCACAGGCCTTCTGATGGGAGCATTTTCTCCTGAAAGAGAACCATCAGCGCTTTGAGTGTCTCGTTGCTGTAATGCGCTATATAAATAAACTTACCTTACCTTATCAGCACCAGCAACCCCCAGGGTGTGTTCTCTCCCCACTCCTCTTCTCCCTCTACACAAATTAATGCACCTCAGTGAACCTGTCTGTGAAACTCCTGAAGTTTGCAGATGACACCACTGCTATTGGACTGATCTAGGACAGTGATGAGTCTTCAGGAGGTGGATCAGCTATTGCACTGGTGTGGTCAGAACCACCTGGAACTTAACCCCTTCAAGACTGGGTAGATGATGATGAACTTTTAGAGAACACCACCCCCCACATACCCCCCCCACATACCCCCCTCACCATCCTCAACAACACTGTGTCTGCTGTGGACCATTTCCAGTTCCTAGGAACCACCCTTTCTCAAAACCTGAGATGGTCCTCACACATAGACAATGTTCGGAAGAAGGCCCAGCAGAGACTTCCTAAGGCAACTCAAGAAGTACAACCTTCCACAGGAGCTGCTGGTCATCTTCTACTCTGCCATAATTCAGTCTGTCTTGGCTTCGTCCATCTCAGTGTGATTTGGCTCATCCACAAAACAGGACAGGTCCAGACTGCAACGAATAATCAGGGCTGCAGAGAGAATAATCAAGGTTGACCTTCCCTCTATCCAGGACTCATACTGGTCTAGGATCAGGGAAAAGGGCAGCTAAAATCTCTGCAGACCCTGAAGTGATGTATTTAATTATTCGAGACCAAACCGATTCAAATTTTTAGCTAATGATAGTATAAATGTTTCTACAATCTATTGAATGCTTTAGGCTTTACGTATTAAATGAAATTACAGTGTTTTTCTGCACTTTTTCAGTGTATCAAAGTGTGTCAACAAGTTTTATGTAGTGTGGGTGGAACGAATCATGTGTTAAAACCCTTTGATTTGAAAGAACCTTTGCCATGACTGAATACATGCTGGTCAGTGGGTGATGACTCAGCAAATTTACTTTGGTCTTCATAAAACGAGTGTGGCAGTTTTATGAGAACAGCCTTGAATGAACTATGTTTCACTGTAATGAGAATTCTTCCTTTAGGGGCAGCAATCAGTTAGTCAAAAGACTTGTGAACACTGACATCAAATTTAACATATGTAATAGCAAGCTTTCGTTATGCCCTGCAGCTTTGCATTTATGAATGATTATTATTAGCTGAGGTCATAGTCAGGGCACAAGCAAGGCTTTAGAGTGAATGTGTTATTACCAAGCAATTCAATTTTTGAGGAGCTAACTTAACCTAATGTTTACTGTTGAAATGTAATTGTTCAAGCAAAGGGATAAAAAGTAAAAGGATACAGGATAATTCCTATTACTTATTGGGTACTATTTATAAGATTTCTGTAGCAACACGTTATTAAGTGATAACCTGTATGATTGCACAGAGGTTTATTGCTGAATCAAAAGAAGAAACCAATTAACTAAGCTGTTACCTGCTAACGTTAGCCTTAAACGGTAATATGCCAGAATCCTGTTTAAAAGATGTGTAATAATGATATAGATGGGGAAACTGACAAGAGCAATGACAGGCAGGGAGAAAAGTGTTGATAGAAGAATAGCTGTGAGCACTGCCTAAGTCATGCTTTGGGCAATGAGGCTAAGGCAGCGGAGTGGCAGCAGTTGGTAATTACCTCAGTATTAGCATCTTGTCTGCTGTGTCGTCTCTTTCACATGCCTGCACATCTCCCCAAAATGTGGAGTTGGTAAAGCATTACCCCCATCCCCTCTCCTCTCTTCTGTCATCATTTTCTTTCATTATAGCAAGCTCAAAGTTAACACACTGTGGATGAAGAACATACAAAGTCAAAAAAGACATAAATAATTATATATTAAACACAAACTAACTTTTGGCAAGCCAAGCTTGATTGCTTCTACCAGTGTGGGTAAATGTAGGCCTCTTGTTGTTGTTACAAAGGTCTACTTTTGTCTGTTTTACACTCTTTTTTTCCTTTTCTTATAGTTCTGTTATCCACTCTAATATTCAGTCAACCTTCTGCAGTTCAACATTAAGAAAGACTAAAATTAAGACTGAACAAGAGGTCCCCTAAGCCTCTACTATGAGCAACAAGAATTAAAATATTACAAACCAGCCAAGCAGAAACTATAGAAGACCTTATACATAACATACCAAGCATATGTATAATTGCGTGTGACTCAAGAGGACAATGATGTCAAACACATAAAACTGGTTTTGCAATTAATGAAGAAGGCAAATATTAAAGGGATAGTTCAGGATTTTTGAAGTGAGCTATAAATCTAAATTAGTCCAGTAGACTAACAACTTGTCCAAAGAGGGCCCAACAACAAAGCAAACTTCTGTTATTATAAAACAAGTGCAATCTCAACATTATCAAAAGGATTAACAAATTTAAATGAGCTCTACTGGTTCTGCCCTAAAAGAGTGATCAAATGACCAGCTAGAGTTATACCAGGATCTTGTTAAAAACTACACAATGTGCAGGTGAGTATGTGAAGTGCAACTCACAGAGGAACAATTAACCCAGTATTAGTCAGGGCGTGTGCATTTATATTAGCTTGTATGTATTATTTGGATTATGTAGGGATGAGAGGAAACTTACATTAATTCAGATTTCCCTGCCTATTCAATATCTTGTTTCTCCATCATTGAAGTTGCATATAAATTAGTGTACTTGAAGAAAGGAATGGTATAAATTATTATATGCCCAAAATCAATTCAGCATTCATGCTCATGATGACTAGATACAAACTTCTAACTGAACTTGAGCTCTAGCATTTGCACAGGCCATAATTGAACAACTAAGTCATTTTAAAATTCAATGTAATGTAGGTTAACAATCTGTCTACTTAGTTATGAGTAATCTACTATAAATGCTATTGATTTCAGATTAAGGGATAATAGCTATCAGATTTTTTTTCTTGAGCCTTACCTTTAAACATTTTCCCTCTCTGAATTTCAAATTAGAGGAGAAAGTCTAAAAATGGTTTTGCAAATAGTAATCATAGTATATAGTATATATATAGTAACTAAACAGTAAAGACAATTGTCTCAATGTTTCAGAAGCAAAAAGATGTGAATGTAGCACTATTAAACCTTCTCTTAGGTTGAGGACTGTCCCAGAGTCAGAGTGAGAGGATGTGAAAGTAGAAAAAATAGATGGGAGGGCTGTAATATACTTGTAAACTGAACTTGTGGAGAAGGTCTACCCAATAAAACCTCTTATTACCTAGCATAAAAAAACATCGTAATCCAATTTTGACCAGATGTCGAGGTTCCTTCAGACAGATTGATCAAATATCAGTCTGTCAGACATCTCCTGCAAGAGAATATGACAGATTTAATTTGAGCTATAGCAGGGCTAGTTGTTTTATTTAGTAGGCTTGATTGGCTGCGCTGGAGATGGTGAAATCATTTAAAATGCTAAATGTTTGATTTATTTATCTATTTATTAATTTGTGATATTGCCATTTATAGTTAAACAATTTTCCATAATCTCCCAGCTCCATCAATGCAGAAGTAGATGCAGTATCTTCCTGTGCTCTATGAGATCAACTCTTCATAGTTTTGGGAATTAATTTGTCTGTGCTAAGTAAAGTTGTTCTGGCCTGAAACATTATGTAAAATTCAAAATCAATGTAAAGTATCAAATGATGTCACTTGGATGACAAATGTTCAGTTCTCTGTCTGGATAAAATGAAGGAATTAAAAGAATAAATATTTATTTTCCATTTAATGCTTGAAAGTTATTTATACTTCTCCTAAATAAAAACAGTGTAGTGTCTTACACTTTTGCAACTGTTTATTTTATTTCTGCACCACATTCTCAAACCTGATTTTACTAAATATATTCAGATGCTAACATGCTTTTTAAGTCCAGCAGATGGAAGCAATTTGCACCTATACTTTTATGTCAAGTTGCAGTTGTCCTCTCTGAAGCCAGGAGTGACCAAAGAGAGAGAAACAAAGTTTTGCTTTGTAAGCATTTTAATTGCCAGAATCCCAGGTCCTGACCTTATGACACTTTCTTTAAAACTTTAAGAGCCACATCTGACTGGAGGAATCCCATCAGAAAAGAACAGAATAGAATAGAAATATATATTATTGTCCCTCAGTAGGGAAAATTCAGGTGTACCAGCAGCAATGTGTGCAAACAAACGGAAGCATGCAGATTCACACAAGGGTAACAATATAAAAACATAAAATAATAATACTGTACAATTATTAAAAATAGCACACTCCTATTAAAAGAAATGTGCAACTGAGATGGGTAATATAAAACATATACAAAATGTGCATGTATAGTTGTGCATAAAAACAATATCAGACTCTGTGCAACAAATTAAAAAAACTGCAGATAAAAGCAGGGATGTAAACACTTGGTTATGGTTACACAATGGTTATATTGTGTACTCATTTATATGCTGCTAACTGCTTTATGAATTTGCCCGTGAGTCTTTATCACGCTTCTCTCAAACCTAATAACTTGCTGAGGAATTAATTGAATCATCTGAATCTTATGTGCTGGAATAGTGACAAATTTAAAAGCATTGCCACACAAGATGCAAGCATGTCATGCAAGAAAATTAAGTGTCAGCACCATAGAAATCAAAAAGGTCGTGGTGACCTATCATTGGTGCTGCTGCCATGGAGCAAACACACATTTCAACACAATACATGCAAGCACCACACTGTAGAGGACATGACCCTTTAATGCTCTTTGTGTGAGCTGAAGATGGAATGAAGCCATAGCTATCCAGGTTGTTTAAAAAAAAATCTGGCCTAGCTAACATTTTTTAAGAAGTAAACAATACAGCAATCAGATATGACATTGTCAGGTGAAATGAGCAATTTGTACTGTGAAACGCTAAGACCTGGCACCCTGACACACAGCACATACTTAACAAGGAACTGCTTTAAGCTCATAGGTGTTGAGTCCTTTAAGTTATTATCATTATTATTATTATTATTATTATTATTGAATTAATGGATTAGACAAACACACCTACTAAATTTTATTATCCCCTATTACTTCCTCCTTCAAAGTATTTAAATGTATGGATTCAGTAGTTTAGTCTAATTCAGTTTTTGACATCTTTTCAATGTAGTGTCCTTAAACCTACACTGTTATGCCTATTGTTGTTATATTTGTTAAAAATGAATAATAGAAAACTAACACTTTGCTGCCACTTGTGAATTTCTATAGGGGTTAACAGCAGGGTCTCCTACAAAATCCTAGGAATTTGATATTTTTAGAAGGGTTAGCTAAATGACCCATCAAACTGAGACAAAGACTGACTGATATTTTCTGTTTACAGTCTTTTGTTAATCTAGGTAGCATTTTGTACATTCTAGATTTTCATTTGGTTTTGCATTTGAAGCCATCACTGCAGTCACTGCAGCAAACAGGAAATTGTGGAAAGCGAAGAATGATTTTGTCTGACAATACAGAGATGAATAGAGGAGTCCTGGCTGCACTGCAGATAGTTTGCCCTCTCCAGGCCTTGATAACCTTCCTGCTCCCTCTCTGCCTCCCCAGCATACACCGTCACCCACCCACTTCTTCCCACCACCTTCCCTCCTAACCCCCCAATCCCTAGGGCTACCATTTGTGAATTCATCACTGCCCTCACAACCTTGCTCAGCTGTCACATCGCATCTCGCACACACAGACAGTCAGTGGTAACAGTGTTAGAGCTTTTCATACTCCACACACCCAATTTCAACCTCTCACTATAAGCCTCAAGTAATGCTGAGTCTTTTGGTACTTTGGTTTTCTCATTAGATAACTGTTTCTCGTCTTCGGTTTCTTTCTTTGATAGAAACCATGTCTGGTATGATAGTTTGTATTAAACTCAACATTACATCTTTTTGATAGTTGTTTCAGGAAAGACAGGAATAATTCCAGAATGGAATAAAGGCAAATATAAGCAATATATAAGACAGCTACCCCATCTTTTAAATGAATAGTGAGGAAATTATTTTTGCAGTATGATCCACAGAAATGATGTTTTAGAACATGTAATGCTCAATTGTACTTTTGTAAAACCAAATGTTTGTTTTTGTTGTGTTGCAACACATTTATTCCAGTGGTCAGAAGCTGATTAACACTTATCATGGGCACGGATGTGATATAAATCTTGGACTTTTAATGATGCACTGAACTGTTTTCAGAGTGGTATGGTTATACGACATACCTACGGGGATTTGTTTAACCAAAAATTGGTTCACACATTTGAATTTATGGTGGATTTTCTCTGTGGAGCTCAGGTAAATTAGTTAGTTTCTTGTTACAGACCCTGCTTTTAAGTACACTTCAGAAATGTGTTATAGTGCTGAGGTCAGGGTCAATCCAGAAGCTTAATGTTAGTCTGTTAGATCCATTCAAAAGGTTTTGAAGTGTGTTGGTGATCATTGCCCTCTTGAAACATTCAGTTGTGTTCATGTCTCAGCCATCTCATGTAAACTGTCATAATCAATTTAGTTTCTTTGAAATTATTTTCACATCACATGTCCTCTCAAGGTTTTTTCCAAACAAAAAACATTTAATTTATACAAATATAGATCTAGTCCATTCATTTATCCAGACAGATCCAAAGTCATTTACATACATTCCAATTCAATACTATTTATAAAAGAATGCAGTCAAGTTTAATTCATTGTGCTAATTGGTGTGTCTGGTTTCTAAGAAAACCAGACAATGCACTGAGACACTGACTTTGCAGCAATCACTCCTCCTGATTGAGCATCTAGCAACAGTGAACAGTCGACTGCATTGTGTTGTTAACCCAGAGTAATCCCTCATACTGAGCATGCATACCATACCATTTATTTCTAAACCACTTAAAAACAACAACATGACAGCTGACTAAAGTGCTGTACAAAAAATGTAAAACGGTGAAATGGAAAAAAACAATGAACAGCTATTAGTTAAAAAAGAAAAGTTAAAATACCACCGGTATTTTACCAGAAAGGGTAAAAGATTAAGACACAGATGCTAACATACTCTGGGTTAAAAGCCAAGGAAATGAAGTGTGGTTTTAAACAAATTTTAAAAGCAGCAAGAGATGGAGCCTGCCGGACCTCAATCTCTGTTTTAGGAGCCAATACTGCAGAGGCTCTGTCTCCTCCGCAGTTATAAAATGTCTTCAGGACAGTCAAAAACATCTGGTCAGCCAATCTAAGAGAACATAATGGTATGTAAAGGTGGACGCAGCTCAGACAACAATGGGCAAGAGATTTAAAAACAAAAAAATATTTTTTTAATATATTTGAAACTGAATGGGAAGCCAGTGAAGGGAATCTAAAACCGGAATTATGTGCTCTTGTTTGCTTGTACCAGTTAAAAATTGTGCAGTACATTTTGTATCAGCTGTAGATGTGATTGAATTTTCATGATCAATCCAATTACATTTATGGAAAGGAAACATTGATAAAATATTTTAAAAAGTAAATTCATGCCACTGAAATGAACAGTTGTTGAGATATATGGTCATAAATTTCACTAAAAAAGGCATTTTCAGACTACTCTTTGCAATTTTGTTGTGCTCTTTTATAATGTCATAGAGGAACCCCTGCAGGTAAACTAACTGCTGCTACAATGGCCAGCAACACAGACAGCAGCAAGGAGTTTGAGATTTCTTGAGATATATTTCAGTCACTATCGCAGAGAGACGCAGCAGAGTTATCAGATGGCAGAGCACAAGTGCTGCGGCATGCGGACAACCACCAGGGTCTATTTTTCCCGGATGCTGGAGCACAGCCAGAGTCAATATGCATGAATCCTACCTGACCACCAGGAAACAGAACTAACACAATATCAGGGTTTTCTAAATAATTCACCAAAAATAGACTACATTTCGCTATATTAATAAATACACATATATATTTACATATACACCTGTATTAGCAGCTGTTAACATTAGACTAATTACTGGGTTAACTAAGGTATTATAAACTGAGCAATTAAACATTTAATACACTAAATTAAGCAACAAATATAGCTTTGCTGCACTCAGTGTACTTACCCATTGCAGAACAAAACACATGCAAATATCTGGATGCATAAAACAAAAAAATGAATCAGTTTTACTGGTTTAACTTCCACAAAATGAGTTGTTTTGGACTTGCTACCGCATTTATCACTGGCTTTTATTGCGCGATCTGCGTATGATTCTTGGGCAGCGGACCAGACCAGAGCAGATCCAGTGTAAATCCAGATCCAGGGTTACAGTATATATATGGCACAGAGTGAAACAACCGGGGGCTAAGTGAGCAGCATGGAGCAGTAACAGCAGGCACAAGGGATGATTCAAGATCTGAAGACACTACCTGGTGTGTCAT
This sequence comes from Characodon lateralis, assembly GCA_036250325.1. Taxonomy (NCBI): domain Eukaryota; kingdom Metazoa; phylum Chordata; class Actinopteri; order Cyprinodontiformes; family Goodeidae; genus Characodon; species Characodon lateralis. The sequence goes on from JAHUTJ010042118.1 coordinate 13,904, forward strand.
TTTTTTAACTTTATATTAGAATCTTTAAAGAAACATTTATTTTAATATATTGTATGTTTGTGTAATTTATTTTATTTTAATAATAATAATAATTTTGCATTATTATTAATAATAATCAAAATAATATTTTAAAATTTTAATTCTTAACAATAAATGCTGATATCTAAATGTACTTTTGCAACAAGGAAGTGTTCTTACCTGCTGAGCCTTGATCCGTTTAGCAACAGCAGCAACTACCTTTTCTTTAGCGATCTTTTCCCATCAGATGCACTGAACAGCGTGGCTATAGCATCTGCTTCAACATTCTCCTTCGGCTGTAAAATATCCTGACCTCTGGCATAATTTCTCTTGCGAATTTAGACGTTTCTTGTTTGAAGCAGTTTGCCGAGAAGTCCTCCGATCACACCTGGCTGTGCTTGATGGGACCAGCCCATCTGTCCCTCTACAGTTTTCCAGCTCCTCTTTGCTTCAGGAAAATAGTGCAGACTAACAGCTGCTGTCATAGTATTGCTGCCCCCACCAGCAATGCACCGTTTCACCATATTAATGCTGTTTTTAACGCAACTTGGCTTCTACCTGAACCATTTATCATTGACGCTCACACAATGAATGACCCGAGACTTCCCCTTAGATATAATTTTCTGGGCAACTTTGGACTTGCAAAATTTGGAAATATACTTATTTTGTGTCACAACTGTCTTTTATCACGTCTTTAATCCTAATATCATGTCAATTACTGCCCTGTTCCTTCAATATTAAGATATTTTCTTTCAATTTCTGCATTTGTGGGAAAAGCGTGTCACAGGCACTTTAACCACAGTATTGACATGTAAGTCAGGTTTTAGGATGGGGTCCATATTTACACCTAAATCAGTGATGCTGGATTTTTCATGAGGGGCCAAAATAGTAAAGTGAAAGGAAGGGATACAGCTGGAGCCACTGGATTTAAAAAGCATAACCTCCGTTTCAATACCATACATCCTGTGATGTCAACAAGACAATCAAGAAGAGTCTGAACAGAACTATTATGCTTTAAAGGCAAATAGAGTTGACAGTCATCTGCATATAAATGAAATGGTGGTCAAAAGTCAGTGGTTTTGCGCTTTAAAGTCCTTGTCCTTGTTATTGTTATGGCTGAGACAAAAACTTTCTCCTAACTTCGTCATGCAAACTTTGGAGCTTCACCAGTCCAGACAGCAGCATCTCTCCTCTCCGATACTAATATTTAGTTTATTTATGTTTTTATTTTCCATTTAGTTATTTATTTTTTATCATTTCACACAGATTACTTGACAATGTCACACAGTAACGTTAATAGCAGCACAGCGCACTACACCAAAGGCCGGAGGTGGACCTACAGCCTCCATATCTCCAGCTTTCAGTGAGTCAGTGGAAACACAACTGCCACTGCACCGAGTAGAGCGAAACCAAGTGGAGCGGAGCCGCGCCACCTAAAACAAGCCAATGGTAAAGGGCCAATATAGACAGGGGCTTAACATCACCCTGCAAGAACAAAATGGACCCTAGACTGTAGCCCATCATTGTCCACCACAGTTGATATTCAACAGTCCCTTGCTCAGTGTGACACTCTTGGTAACAATCACCAGCAGTGTACTACGTCAAGAATAGGAAATCAGTATTTGCTGCTGAAACCTGTGAATTAAAGTATGTAGGTCAGATCCGTACCTAGTGTTCTATATGAATGAGTAATGTAATACCTCATAAAAGGAATATTTAAAGTAAAAATATTTCATACGTGTTTTTGCAAGAAAAAAATCCTCATATTAATGTTTTTTTTACTGTTACTGAGGCAGCTAATTGAATCTACTTCACCGTGCTGTCAGTTTACTGTGTCCTTTGATCCTGCAGTGGGATAAATAGGAATAGAATAAAATAAAACCCACCGTTGCACTAATCCATCATTCTTTTGTATCACTCCTGCAAAGATCAATAGTGTTACTGTTTGAAAACAAAATGTTCTATTTTGTACTTGTTAGCGATAAAATAGGACATAAATAAAAGCGGGAGAGAACATCAGAAACATCTAACGGTAAACCTTGGGGATCAGCATTTTTATGGAAGTAGGGCACAAAATAGAAGAATGGGCTGAGCTGGAGGGAAAAAAATGTTTCAGAAAACTGGTCAAATGCAGGGACCAGGGGTCTGGTGGGATATGTCGAAATCCAATGAGAGAGATGGTGAGTGTAAAAGAAAGAAAGAAAGAAAGAAAGAAAGAAAGAAAGAAAGAAAGAAAGAAAGAAAGAAAGAAAGAAAGAAAGAAAGAAAGAAAGAAAGAAAGAAAGAGCATGGCACGAAACAAGAGACATCTCATTTACATGTAAAGAAAAAACTATATTGCAAACACTAAGGTCTTATAACTCCATGCTGTTCTGCCCTTAACTAACCAATAAACACAAAAAATAATAGCATACATTAGGATGGGGCATCAGTGACCTAAACTATCAGATTTTTATTTCCGGCAGATTATTAAACCCTGTTAGAGAACAGTTTTTCTTCATCATTTGTCCTTCAGGATCATGTTTTAGTTCCAACTGTGAGTCCTGTAAGATGTTACTTTGTGGTGGTTTAGTTTTTTCAACCCTGCATGTCAAAGCCTACATAAAGAGGTATGAAACGGGATTTGAGTAAGACGGTGGTGGGATATATTACAGCATCTTCCGCATTTATTTACGCTGCTGGTAAAGAAATGGTATAAGCATTGAAACAAAGTAACCTTTTGTTGCAGTGGTAGCATTATCTCAATATACAATCTTTAGGAAAATTCAACCTTCCATCATTTATTCAGAGGAGAGAAAAAAAATCATATTAGGACTTGTTTTCAACAAAACAAATGTGACACAATTGTTCGTACCCCTGCTGTTAATATTTTGTACAACCATCTTCTGCCAATGCTTAGACTTCTATACCCTTTTACAAGGTTGGAGCATTTAGAGAGAGGGATCTTTGACTATTCCTCGGTGCACAATTTGCCAGGCTAGATTCAAAAATTCCTGATGCAGAGCATTCTTACAAGGTTCCCGGGACCTTTGGAAGACCTTTAGAGAATTATATTGTTTTATGCTAGATCCGCATGAAATGTTTCTGCAAGGCTTGATCCACGTCTCATCTGAAAGCAGTTCCAGTTAAAGTTCCTGCAAATTTTAACCAACTGCAAAACTTGTAGTGATAGAACAGGAAACACTGTTTACAAGCATGCCTCTTAAATGTGGCATGAAGATAGCACCTAAAGGTTGAAATGGATGACCCCAACAGTTCTGTGACAATGAGCTTTAGAGATTTTCTTTTTATTCCATCTTTAATTCTTACTGTGTGTAGCTGCATAATACTGAAAACATTGTTCAGTTTTGTTTGTCACAGTTGTAGTTGCTTCAAACATTTTAATTATTACTCTGACTGTAGAATGATAAGGTTTAGGTAAGAAATTTTTTTTCTTGTTTCCATTTCCTGATTTGTAAAAATCAGCAAGCTTTTCTTGAATAACGTGTTCTATTGTCCTTTCCATTTTGAGAGTCTGAAATAAATGAACCTCTGTAGCACATTGATTATTTTACAAAAAAGAAAAGTAGAAGCTAAAGATATAGGTAAATTCTTTTTATAGGAATTAATAGGGTCACCAGCATTGATGATTTTATTAAAAAACTAATTTTCACCTCATGTCCCATACATTACACAGTAAATTTAATCATATTAAAGTGTGATTTTTTCTAAATTGTGTACTATTACCATACATATTCATACATATTACATATCTTTAGCAGGTTGTCAGTGATTATGGAGATCGCTGTAATAATTTGCATTACCTAACCTAAAAATATATTCTTGAACACTGAACACACCTCACTGGGTAATATTTTGAACAACCGAAAGAAAACTGAAAAAAGGAACAGAAACTAAACCTGAGTATGTCATGGTTTAAGTTGGTGGAGGACCAGAAGTGCAGGACGAGAGGAGACAGTATGGTGAGTTGATCACAATTTAATGCAGAGCCAACTTACAGCTGCCGGAGCCGGCTTAACTGGAATCCAGGAAACAAAGTTCATAGGTCCTGGCTACAGGATCGCAGAAACAAGCTTCGCAAAGTATAACTCAAACTTGGTAGCAAAATATGACTAACGACATCGCATGGAACAAAGGACATGAGGAACTTAAATACAGACAAAGGTGGACATGAAACAATAGGGCAGGTAATTAGGATAAACAGACACAGGTGTGGACGGACTGGCAAAGAAACTGAGACGCAGGTAAACCAAATAGGGATAACAGAAACAAGAGGAGCTAGACGAGGATAAACAATAAACAAACCCACAGAAAGCAGAACACAGATCTAAGAACAGAAATGTGAAGGACAGGGCAGGAAATAAACTTCAAAACTAAAAAGGGGGGAACAGATCTAAACAGACAATCATCAAACCCATAAGAACACAGAACAAAGCAGGACCTAGACAAATCAATAAGAAACGAAAAAACACACCTGAAGCATAGAAACTAAAACTACCATCATCAGAAGTAAACAGAAAAAAAACACCTGACTAAATTAACGTAAACAAACACCAAACCAAAATTCCACATCGTGACAGAGTAGCATAAATTGCTATGGGCAGGTTCTCCTTTGTGCCAGAAGAGTTTCTTTTGTCAAGAATAGTACCAGGAATTGAACACTCCAGGTCAGTAAGGATGCTGAGCCTTCAAGCACACACTTCATGATAGAGTCTGTCAAATCAACAACACCTCCATGTGCATCTCTTCCACGCCAGCTCCAGGGACAGCAGGAAAGTAGTTGAAATGTCAATAAACTTGGTCGAGACTTCAGCAGCAGATCAACTCATTTCCAAATAACATTTTTTATAACTGAAAATAAACTCTTCAAACTTTTCACCTTAGTGCTGAAAAGAATGGCCAATAAAATATTTAATACCTCAACAAGACAGTATCTACTATTTTACAGCTGGGGTTAAGATAAGATCCAAAGAGAAGTATAGATGATCTTTTAAAATGAGCAGAAACAAAGTTATTGAAGAATTTAGAGTGCATTCCTATGATTTATAGGTCAGTCCCACAATATCCTTTATTTGCAACTAATGCTAGTCAGAATTACACTTATCCCAATACAGGTAGACTGCATTGATACAGATTAATACAGTATTTTGGAGATAAAGTCACGCAAAAGCAATGTTTGAAAAGTTGTCACAGTGAATAACTGCCAGGATGCATCCAACCACTGGACCAGCGCCAGTGTCGTCTCCTCTCGTGCTGAAATTCATTTTTGCTGACAGCCTCTCTCCCAAAAAAAAAAACCCTTTATCACCCATTCTCCTGGATGTATTTTTGTTGCATATCAAGGCGAGGTCTCTCAAGCTCAATCACAGGGATTCAACTCTCCAGATACAAACACAGGTTTTCAGGTGCCATCAAAGTATGCTTTTATTGGATGCCCCTAAGAAAGAAAAAATAAAATAAATAAATAAAGTGAGGGCTGAAAATAGAATACAATAACACATTGTCAGTCAACTTTAGTGAGTGACAGACTGAACTTGTTATTGAAGTTTGCAAAGCTTATTATGTGTGAACAGCCTTACTAAGGTCATGTTACAGCATCCCAATCCGGTTTAATTCCAGACTTTGCCACTCCGAATAATTTTTTTTTTTTTTTATCCTATTTAAGGTAAAATTGCTGGTGTGCTTGTGACCATTGCCCTGCAACATAACCCAAGTGTACTTAAGTTATGAGCTAAGGCCATGAACTGATGACCAGAAATTCTCCTCCTGCATTTCCTTGGGAGAATGCAGAATTCATGCTTCTCTCAAATTTAACAATTCTTTCAGATCTTATAGCAGTGAAACAGCAACAGATTATCTCGCTACCATTGCCATGCAATTATGGTGTTGTTTCTTTGAAGAACTGTATTAGATTAACACTACATGTAACAAGACGTACACCTTCCAAAAAGTTTAACTTTGTGTTCTCAGTCCACAGAATGTTTTCCCGATAGTCTTGGGGATAATCGAGATGTTGGCAAACATGAGACAGCTCTTTGTGTTGTATTTGGTGAATAGTTCTTTTCGTCTTGGAACTCTCCGGATGTAATTTATTGACCAGTCTCTTTCTTATTGTTCTGGGTCCTTTAGGGGCCTTTTCCATCAATGAGGTTGCAGTGCCTAACTGGTGATTGTAATTACTAAGCACCAGAAAGTTAGGAGCTAAAGACGGGATCCTCGGGAAATGCAGCTAACCAAAATGTTATGATATGCATGTTAAGAACTTCCAAATTTAGTTTGGTTTTTAAACGGTCAAATTTAACCATAATCAGCTGTGTTCACAGATGATTTTGTTCCCCTAAATCCATAAAGAATATTCCTAATTAGTTGTTTAACAAAGGTGGTTTCAATAAATCCTGCTTTAAAAGCTGTGTCTAACTCCCATTTTCTGGTGTGGATGAGTGATTGGCTGATCGGGATTGTGAAGAGTTCACAAGCACCACCGGTTGTCTAAAACAGCATTAAGTGGGGATATTATAGTAATTATGTACAGGGATACTGGGGTGAATAATATAAATTGTGTGGTTAAATTCTCTGCATGCAATACAATCCTTCAGAAACAATAGGAAAAAACAGGGAGAGGATAAAACAATAAATAAATGAGATGTGTAAAATGGCATAATGACATTGCTCAATCTTGGCTGCTGGTGGAGGAAAAGCAAAGCAGAACGAACTAGGAACTGGCTCAAGCACTAGACATGGTAAAAATGTTCTAATTTATATGAGAATATCTATGACATATGTATGTGAAGTGTCTTTTTGTACAAGATATAATCAAATATATTGCCAATATATGAAAACATATAAAAAGCAACTTCTCGTGTATTATTCAGTAGATTGTAATACATATTGAAAAACAAAGTATTTTTCAAAATATTTTTCTAAAAGACAAGAACATCAGTTTCATATATATATATATATATATATATATATATATATATATATATATATATATATATATATATATAGGGGTTGGACAATGAAACTGAAACACCTGGTTTTAGACCACAATAATTTATTAGTATGGTGTAGGGCCTCCTTTTGCGGCCAATACAGCGTCAATTCTTCTTGGGAATGAAATATATGTCCTGAGAATAGAATAGAGAGAGACACTGGGAAGAATTCAAACAGAAATACTATCAAATGTACTAAAACATGAACTAAGAACCTAATCTACAATGAATGAACTAAAAAGCAGCAACCAGAGGACTTAAACAACTGGAAAGAGCAAGAGCAAAAGTAGCTCTTGTCTTTCACCTTCGTCTGTGCGTTTGAAATTGACTGGAGTACCTTCCACACAGAGGTCTCATTGATGGAGAAGAAAAAAGAAAAACTGTTCCAAGGACACCAGTCAAACCAGCAAGCAGTGTTGGGACCCAGCCATGGATTTCAACATTAAAACTCCAGTACGAACTTTTCTGGAACTTTTCAAAATAAAGTGCATTAACCTTCTTCCGGCACAGCCAGGAAACGGGATAACTGCGGACGTCGTATGACGCCACTGTCCAAATAAAAACACAGCTGTTGCTACATCCGCTCTCTTCCACACGGCCTTCGAAAGGGACCGGATAAGGGAGACAAGCACGCTGATTTCTCTTTGCTGGCAAAAAGACATAACTCTTCAACTGGATCCAAGAGTGTCATAAGATCACGTGATCATATGCACAAGTTAATTCAGTTCAAAAATACTTTATTAATCCCAAAGGGAAATTAAATGTTGTTGTAGCTCATTATGAAGGTTTCTTCAAAGAGCCATTGCAGATGCTGATGGCTGTGGGCAGGAAGGATCTCCTGTAGCGCTCCGTCTTACAGCAGATCTGAAGAAGCCTCTGACTGAAGACACTCTGTTGTTGTAGGACAGTCTCATGAAGAGGATGCTCAGGGTTCTCCATAATGTTCTTCATTTTATGAAGAATCCTTCTTTCCACAGTGATCTCCAGAGGTTCCAAAGGAGTCCCCAGAACAAAGCCAGCCTTCTTTATCAGCTGGTTGAGCTTTTTTAAGTCCCTGGCTCTGATGCTGCTTCCCCAGCAGATGATGGCAGAAGAGATCACACTTTCCACAACAGACTTATAGAAGATATGCAGCATCTTGCTGCAAACACCAAAGGACCTAAGCTTCCTCAAGAAGTACAGTCTGCTCTCTCCCTTCTTGTAGATGGCTCCACAGTTGCATCTCCACTCGAGTCTGTTGTCCAGGTGAACACCGAGGTATTTAT
>JAHUTJ010042119.1:0-22165 GCA_036250325.1 Characodon lateralis
GCTAAGTGGATCATCGGTAGAAGGTGAGCATTAAGTTGTTGGCAGCAGAAGCTTGGACGATGCCCCTCTCCAGAAAGGTGTCACAGGTAGACACAGAGTCAGGCCAGGTGTAGCTTCGAGGAAGAGAAAAGAGGGAGAACATAAAGTTAAAAACTGAAATACCAGCAAGTAATGCCGTATTAGAGAGTAGTGTGAGAATGTAGCGAAGAGGGTGAAAGTGGTCCTTATGTCCTCCAGCAGCCCAAGCCCACAGCAGCACAACCACAGAGACAACTCAGGACAACCCAAGCCACTCCAACTACAAGCTTCATCAAAAAGGAAAGTTCCAAGCCCAGCCTCAAAAGTAGACAGCCTGTCCATCTAGAGCCCACTGACGGCCACTGCTACACCAAAAACCACAACGACCGGGACACCTCTCCCCGTCAGACCGACCACAACCATCGGAAAAGAGAGGGGGCCACACAGGCAGCAGAAATGGAGGGTGTGCCCGCACCCCAACCACAACCGAGCCAGCTTAGGCCAAACCCGACTCCCCCCTACTCCATCCAACAGGGAGGGAAGAAGACGGAGGCAAAAATCAAGGAAAATAGCTCAGGACAACCCAAGCCACTCCAACCACAAGCTTCACCAAAAAGGAAAGTTCCAAGCCTAGCTCCAAAGGTAGACAGGGTGTCCGCCCCATGGCCCAAAACTGGGAGCCGGCTCCACAGGAGAGGAGCCTGACAACCAAAGGATCCGCCTCTCATTCTACCTCCAGAGACTCCAGGAACTACCAGCAAACCTGCAGTCCGAGAATGAAGCGCTCTGCCAGGAACGCACGGAACAACCAGATCTACGATGTACGATGGGGCCAAACCACCAGGGGCCTCACACGTAAGGAGGAGAATTCCAAACCCCACTCCGGATCCAACAGGGAGCCAATGAAGGTAAGCCACAATGCATAAAGACGTTAGAGAATATGTCAAAGCATGTACTATCTGTACCAGAAATAAATCCATCAACCGAGCACCAGCAGGACTGCTCCAACCTCTCGAAATCCATAAGAGCCCTTGGTCCCACATCGCTCTCGACTTTATCACAGACCTTCCTGAGTCTAAAGGTATGACCACCATTCTAACCATTGTTGACCATTTTTCCAAAGCATGCCATCTCATTCCCCTCAGAAGACTCCCATCCGCTTTTCAAACGGCCCAACTGCTCGTCAAACACATTTTCAAATTACACGGAATTCCCCAGGACATCCTTTCGGACCGCGGACCCCAGTTCATCTCCCAGGTATGGAAACAGTTTTGTACAGCTCTTGACGCCAAAGTGTCTCTCACCTCGGGTTACCGTCCCCAGTCTAATGGACAAACCGAACGGATGAACCAGGATCTCGAATCCACTCTCAGATGTTTAAACTTCAACCAATCCCTCTGATTGGAGTATTTTTCTGCTCTGGGTGGAATATTCCCATAACTCTCATATCTCCACAGCAACGGGGTTTTCCCCCTTTGAAGTCTCCCTGGGCTACCAGCCGCCATTGTTTCCTGCTGATGAAAGGGACATAGCTGTCACCTCTGTACATCATCATATTTGTCGTTGTAAACATGTTTGGAATGCCACCATCAGAGCCCTTCAGAGAACTGCCTGCCAAAACAAACAGTTCACTGACAGAAGACGCACACCTGCTCAACAATATCAACCTGGTCAAAAAGTCTGGCTGTCCTCCCGTGACATACCTTTAAAGTCAATGTCTAGAAAGCTCTCTCCCAAATTCATAGGTCCATATGAGATTGAATCTGTGATCAGTCCACCCACGGTTAGACTCCGTCTTCCTCCCACCTTTCGCATTCATCCTACCTTCCATGTCTCACAGTTAAAACCAGTACTGTCCAGCACGATTTGGCCTCCAGCCAAACCCCCTCCACCCGCCTGGGACTTCCAGGGGCACCCCGTATATACGGTTTGGTGGATCGTGGATTCCCGTCGGAGGGGTTGGGGCTGGCAATACCTCGTCGACTGGGAAGGCTACGGTCCAGAGGACCGTTCTTGGGTGCCCCTGTCTTTTATCTGTGACCCATCGCTGATCACGGATTATCAGTCTTCTCTTCCGTCTTTTTCTTTGGGCCGTCGGGATGTCGGGTTCTGGGAGATTCTGTTTGTTTTTTGCCTGCTATTTACATTGCTTTACCACTAGATGCCGCCTGAGCTCCGGGTGTGAGAGGGAGACAGGTGTTTACAATCTTCATCATTTGGAGGAGTATAAGAGAGCAGTCTGCCAACACTTCTACGCCTGAGTGTTTGCCAACTGTGGTAACGAATACCGGCCCAAAACTATAGTTTTTCAACCTTCCGAAAACTATAGATAACTTCTCTTCTTTTCTTTGTTCCTCTCTAGGCGCTGCTTCCAGTCCAGCTGTGGTTCAGCTGTTTCCTTGTCTGACTCAATTCCCAAGCCTCAAGATCTCAAGAAAGCCTCCGGATTCCATTCCAGCCGGCAGCCACTAGCTCACCTACCTCCAAGCCTCAAGCCTAGCGAACCCCGTCCCCCCGCCAACATGTCTCACTCCAAGCTCGGCATCTGAAATCCACTTTCGCAGTGAGTGTGCTGTTTACAGAGAAACCCCACCACTGTACACTAACTGTTGAGTCAAATCTGTGAACAAAACGATGACAGTCTCATGCATTTTTGTAACTTTTCTGTGATGAAAATAAACAATCTCTCTTGCAGTTTGTCTAATTATCAGTCTAATTGCACTCCAATGGTTCAGTCTTAAGTCTGAAATTTAAATGTTATTGAGCATCCAAATTCAATGTATCTGTATGAATCTGTACAGCACCATAACTAAATTATCTAGTTTATGCTGTGGTGTGAAAATGTATTTACCTCCTTACAGATTTCTTCTGTTTTTGACTCACTTAAAACAAACTAACATAACTGGAGTAAATACAAAAAGGACTTTTTAAGTAATGAAAACTTCATTTAGTATTTACTCAGCTATCTTTGTCATATATTAAAATCTGTTTGATATATAAAAAAAAAAACAAAAAAACTGAAGGAGACAGTTACATCTCAAATACTTTTTTTTAACTGTATGTTCTTTAAAACAAATAACATACATATTTTCAGAAATAGCTTAATTCCTGAAAATATCCCAGCTCACTTTATTTAGGAAAATGAGAAATAAAAATCACAATGCAATCTACTGAATATGTGCTTCCTGAGCTGGTAATGATCAACCTTTGCTGCGGCAGCGACCACAACTGCCCAGAAATGCTCTGTAGGGGTGTATTGTCTTCTCCCATAGTAAATCTCACATTTGAGAGAGGCCCACAAATGCTCAACACAATTAAACCAAGCAACAGAAAAGGCCCAGGTCATTATTCACTCAACTCTGAGGCCAAGTTTTACACTAATTAGAAAGTGGAATAATTGCATGGAATAGAGCATTGTCTTCAATAAAGATTGCAAGGTAATTGAGTGCTGCAGAATACTCCTTCTGCACAGTTAAGCTGGCTAATGCCTGAAAATGGCAGCCAATGGTTGTTCCCACTCTACCATGCTGCTGAAACTTGACTGTAAATGATGAGCCATTAGAGATCTAGCCTCAGGCTCATCCATTTGGTTCATCAGAAGGCACTTTGGTTATAAAACCTTTAAAAGATCCTCAGGTACTTCGTGGCCCAGTTTTGACCTCCAGTTTGTAATTGTATTTTTTTCTTCTTCATATGTCTAAGAACTTCACACTTTGACTTTTTGACACTCTACTTAGGTTGCTGATGTGGGATGTGGTTGAACTGCAGAGAACAGGTACATGGTTGGAAAACATTTTCAAGTGTTCAGGTTATTTTATGCATGTTCCTCTTAACATATGCATTGTAAATATAGACAAAACTAATTAGCTAAAACCTTGGCAGTACATGAAAAACTCTTTGCTCAGCTGTTTTTCATATTTAAGATTTTTTTTCAACTGCTAGTTAATTTTCATGTTGTCTGAAATATTTAGTCATTTTTAAGTACAAGCTGCCACATTTGCTGTTTTGATCAGGTTCAAGGACTGGACTGAAAATGAGTGAGAAAGCAGTGCAAAGTAAAAAGAAAAACCTTTAAACACGAAGGAAATTCAGGAGGAATATTGATCAAGAGCAACAAAGAAAGATCTGAAGAAACTCGGAAGCTATAGAAGCAATATAGGAAGAATTCGATTATTATCTGCCTTTGGAATTATTGTCTGTGTGGAAAATCTAATGTCACTTCATTTTCAGCATCTTATAAAGAATGTATCAGTAAATTTCTTCATTCATCTTTCCTTTTATGTTTTTGATGTCGACCAGTACTCTATAATATAAAACAGCCTCACACTTCCAACCTCCACTGTTGCTGTAGTGTTTTTGGTGTGATGTTCAGTGCCATTCCTCCTCCAAACTTGGTCTGGTCAATATAATCCATAGTTCCATTTTAGCCTCAACTATAATGTTTCAGTATTTCTGGCTTGTCCAAAATTATGCTGCAAACTGTTTTTCCTTTAGCAGTGGACTCTAGTGTGGTTAGCATTCACTAAGACCATTTTGGGTGAGTGCATTACTTGTTGTTATAGTAGAAAGACAGATCTTTCTGAGGCTCTCTGTGAGGGGTCCTTGGCTCTTAGACAATTCTTTGTAGCAATCCTTTAACTTCTCGGTTAGAAATGTCTAGGGTGAATTTATGTTTTTGTTCCATTTTTACTGACAGATTTCAGTTATTTTCCTGGCTTTACATACTTTTTTGAATCTTCTTTTTCTTTATGTTTTAAATATTTATGCCCTATCTCGTTCTACTTTATTATATATACTTTATGGACTCTTGTTTTGATTTCTTTGCATGTGTGAAGAACTTGTATTGTTTCTAAATGTCATGTCAAGAACCTTATAAGAAATATTCTTTCTGAGAAAAACATTATTAGTTTCTCCACTGTATGTAAAATGTATAATGTTTATAAAAATAAATTTTTTTTCTGCCCGCTAGGTGTATAAGTAGCACACTTTGCCTAAATATGCAGATGTGGAGTAAATTTTGAACATAAATGGTCAATAAATGTAGCAAACTACATCACCCAAGCACACACATACCCTCACATTCATTTATTTATTTATTTGCAAAACTCGGCATTAAAATGTATGACAACACCATTAATTGTGACTGGTTAATCAAATTGATAAAAAGGCAGCAGAAAAGCCATAGATAAATCAGCAAAAATAAAAAATATAATAAAAATCAGGAATTACAGTCAGTGCGGTGCTTTGGACTCAAGTTATAACAATGTATTGGGAATATCTAAGAGATGGGTGAAGAATCCTGCATATAGTGCCTGAATTTTGTACCACATTTTCCTAACCTGATTCTCAGCTGATGGCATATGTTGTGCAGTTGCATGTATGTACCCCACTTGACACTGATCAGCTGAAATTAGCTGCAGCTTTCCTTCAAGGTCACCCTTGTCAGATTTAGTCAGCATTGTTCTGGTTCACCATGAATATGTAAATTGTCTTTTTTGTCTTTTTGGGCTCCGTTTGAGGTGAGATCAATTTGAGGCTAGAGTGGATTTACTCAGTGACTGCTAAATACCCAGAGAGCTAATTGACATGAGTGACAGCTGCTGCCCTTCTCAGGTGGAAGAGTGAGAAGAATAACAGGTCGTTCGAGCAAGCATATGCAAATGTGTATACTGTGTCTGTAAGGTGAACCAATGAAGATGAAAAACAATAACTTGAGGATAGTAAGTATTAGTTGTAAATTAGCAATTTTTTGTTACTAAAAGGGAGGAAAAACTATAAAACAGAAAATTTGAATTTTGCTGACTTATGGGAGGCAAAGTGCAGACATTTCCTGCACTGTTCAGATAAGAAGTGTCTAGATTCCTCTCATGCACACACAGACCATTCCTCAATAATTCATGCAAGTGTGGATTACCTCTGCAGAGAGGGAGAGTTTACATTCAGGTAAAAAGTAATCTATTTCACCCTATCTACCACCCCATTTCCTCTTACAACTTTCATCTCCATCAGACCCCCTCAGCCATATCATCCTAATTTGACCCTACAAGAAAGTCTTTGAATCTTCCTCACATGCATGCACCAACACACACTGGGACCTAATGACCAGACAGCTGGTCACCTTCTTCCCCTCACAGAGGAGGGATTCAGTCTCCCCTGTCTCAGTCTGGTCTGTTCTGGCTTGGATCAACGTGACTCAGTTAAGTCTGTTCATCTCCCTTTGAATGGTCAGGTATTGTTTCAGTCCAGGGTCCTCTTACCATTGGCAACAAAAAGAGGCCACCATACACCACTCCCACACACACACGAGCATAAACACAGGAACAGACTGAGGAGCTGGGTCGAGTCTGAGAGCAGCAGTTAAAATTTTCCCAAGGGTTTGCCTAGAAAGCTGCAGGAACATCACTTTTCTTCCAAGATATCACAAACGTTCTCGATGCATGGTAGCTGGAGTTTGATGATTCTTTTAAGCTTTTTTTTTTTTTTTTTCTGACAGCACCATTTATTCTTCTGCTTATGTATACTAGTGAAACTGTTGGTGGGACTCAGCTCTGATACCTTCTCCTGCTGCTTGGAGCTGCCTCCAAAGGTAGGAGAGAGAACCTGATCAATTCAAGAGTGTTAAAAGTGGCTTAGTTAGTTAATACTGTATAATTTCCAATAATGTCTAACAAGCATGTGTAGTATTACCAACACAACATCTTGGTTAATTATTAATTTGATGTCTTTATTGTACTTTAGGACTTCAAGTACAGTTTGCAATAATTGTGGCTATATTTTTGGAAAAGTTTAATTTTCTCTTCTGAAAACAAATGGCTCAAAATCAGACTTGCAGTAGGTTTGCATAACCTCTTGAGATACTATAGGTTATAATGACTTACAAACATACTCTTAAATAGCCAAATAAATTGTATTAACATGGCTGTTTATTATTTTTTGCATTTGCCAGCAAAAGATTGTTCTTCCTAGATGTCTTATCTTCACATAAATCTATCTAACCTAGCTGTGATGATGACAATGGTAAAATATGAAACACACATTACACATGGAAACCTGTGATGTCTGTGTTGGTAAACTGGTGTACGTTCCCAGTGATCCTGGAGAGAAACATCCTAAGTGCTGAAGTAGAACGCCACTGCGCTTCTGTTTCTTGAAGACGTCATACGTCCTCTCATCCAAAAGGCGTCTTTAGTTTAAAGACATAGAAGTTTTTATCAAACACATAATCTGAGTTCACAACAATATCAAGTTGGCTACGGAGGGCGCCAAAGACAACTCACATTTTGTGGACTGTCTACACACTGAAAAAGGCTGAAGTTCCACAACTAAACTCTTTAGAAAACCCTTTAAAGCTGGGACCATTCCTGCTTTTTAAGTGTCATCAACCACTGAAACATAAACTCTAATCAAAACTTTGCAGCTTTAAGAGGAACAGGTCCCCACAAAGATGAAAGGAAATGACAAGGAACAAAAGCACATCAGTAAGGCATTTTAAGGTCTGTGGATAACTAGGATTATATTAGGGCATCCAGACTTTTAAGAAAAACACTGAATCCAGTGCCGGATCTGAGAAAAGAGGACGTGAAAGAACAGTGTCATTGTGGCTGGACTATCCAAGAAATTAGGAAGGATATTTTTAGGCACAACATGCACACTATTCTATTGTATTTTGAACTTAGCAAAACAATCTTATGCCTTACTGGTAAAACAGGCAAACACAAGCTCTGCAGTGTAGTATATGATGTGCAGTGAAGAAAGTTCAATTCTCTACATTGTAGAAACAAAAACATCACGGATCACAGAAGACCTAACTGACCGGGTGATGTTTCACCATTTAAGCTGTCTTTCCACTGCAGATATAGTCCCCATTTTATTTCAGTCCTCTTGATTCTCCTCTGTGTCTCATGTTTTCAGGTAACTTTAATTTTCTGTAGTTTCGTTTGCAAACACAACATTTAAACCCAGCCATGTGTGCTGAATATTACAGTTTTTGTTTTACATAGTTTTTATTAAAATACAATAATAAAATAAACCAACCTTGGCGGAAACATTTTATTAGAGAAAGCACACAGTACATCTTTCAGCATCTCCACGGAGAGGAAGTAAGAGTGTAATACTCTCATCAAAGACCTTTTATAGACATATTAATTGGTAAGGTTAAAATATTTTCAGTGTTTATGTTCTGAGATACTGATGAAAGCATTCACAACTGGCCAGGATTGTTGATCACTAACCAATTTTAAGTTTGAATGGAGAAAACATCACACAGGCTTTAATTATTTAAAATTTGTAGAGAATTAAAAACTTCCTCTGAAATTAGAAGTGAATTTATATCAGTTTCAGAGATGAGCCGCTATAAAACTGTCATACATGATGTCTTTCGACTGCCGATTACAATCCTGATCGAAACTCTACTTTTATACTTTCTTTCCGGCAGTCGGCACAGTTCATTTAAAATCCTATCTACTTTCACATTTTCACAGTTTGAAGTGCCAGTCCATAGGCATAAATGCTATGACACAAAAAATAATACAAATAATAATGCTGTGTTAGTCTGATGGCACGCGTAGATTTTGCTGTAGAGGTGGGCAAAGATCTGCGTCCTCATATCACAGTGGCTCTACATCCGGAAGAGGACCTGCTCAGGGTCAGGGAATGTTATTTACATAAACGGCCCAGGTTTCAGACCTCCAGTTGAAATGTACATAAAAAAGGTGAGGCAGATAAAAACGCTTCAGGAGCAAACAAAAAAATACAAACACCTAATTATGAATGTTTTAGAATATATTTCAAGCTAAATGGTCTTATTGGTCTTATTCATTATTCAAAAAATGCTTCCCTGTTTTCTGTTGTCAGACTTTATTGTAAAGTAATTTATCTTGAACTGCTGTCTGTCTGGCATGTGCTTCATGCTTTCAGTTGCAGCTTGAGACTTTATCAAACACAAAAAGAAACTCAGAAAAACTCAGAACTCAGAAAATATAATAAATAGAACTCGGAAATACAATTGTCAGCCTCTCACATAAACAACTGAAGTGAATTAGAAGATGTAAGAAAATCAAAAATTTGATGCTTGAAAAACTGAAATAAAAAAGAATGAGAAGCTCATACATGTTTCTTGGAGATTATACAGCTGTCTGATACAAAGTCGGGGTGAAAGCATTGGGTATAAAGTAGGCATTCAATAAAGAATTTGTCTTTACAACTAGAGATGTGTATTGCCTCAACACTTTTTGGCAAAGTCAGTAAGCAGATATACGGATTCAAGCAAAATATACTGATGCAAAACTGCAGACAAATTAGGTCTTTTTATACTATATGTATTGCAGAACATCTGCAATGCATTATAGTTTGTAAAGATTCAGAATGTTTGGATAAATCTCAGTGTTCAGTGAATGGTCAGCCACAAGATTAAATTGGTTAAAGATTTTAACCTTGAAAGGATAAAAGCAAACAAGAATGGATGAATGTGAATTTGACCTTCGTTTTGCAGCTCAAACTGATTGGACAATGACAACTCAATCACAAGTTAGCTGTCTAAACAGAGAACATAGTGGGCGTTGGACTGTTAAGTAAATTTTAAAGATGGACAGTGATTTAAGTACCTCTACAAATGATAATAATTTTGGAGTAAATATGAGGAGTTTGGTTTCTTTGCAGTAACCAGATGGTCCAAATGGATCTTTGCCAGATTACAAAATTATCAACCTTCTGATTTCTAGGTTGATTTCTGATTAAGACATAACTACTCAGTCTGCAAGGGAAATAAGGACAAGGTCAAAATCTGCCATCATAAACTCAGTCGACAGAGCCTACAAAATTTTCAGATTTTACTCTGCAAAACAATGTTTGCATTTTCCCTTTAGCAGGTTCAGTTAAGATTATGTTAGGGTTATTTTTTTTAAATTTATGACATATTGTCTTTTATCAGGCATTACGGGGTTAAATAACATCAGTTGATGAAGAGGTTTGACCTGTGTTCACTGTAAAACGTCAACGGATGTTGAATTTGTTGGCTGATCATGCTATGTACCTTTTCTCTGCTTTTATTGCCACTGCCCTCAGGGTTTCTGCTTAACTCTCCCATCTGTTTCAATGAGCTGTAAGCTCAGAGGTCAGCCACATGGGCCCAGAGCTGCAGGTGCACCTACAGTGTTCCACAGAGAAGACAAACAGCACTTTCTTCCTGCCACTGTCGTTGTCATTTCTGTCAATAACATTTAAGGGATACTGGGGTGATTTAAGGCAGATATTTCTAGATAGTGATTACACAGAGTAGGAGGCAACCATAAGTGCAAAACCCTTAAGTCCCTACTTCATTTTATCCTCTCACACAGACTGGACTTCTTCATAGTTTCTGCGGTAAAATCAGGACTTTGGCTGCACTCGCCTCTAACTTGGACAGCAGTGAATATCAGTCCCTGAAAACTGAATGAAGCAAACCTTGCTCAGGGTATCTGGGAATCACTGCTCAACCTTTACATGCTGTTTCATTGGTGAGTGAGCCATCCCTTTTTCATCTGTCAGAATCTACATGTGGTGTCTGCTGCATTACAACTTTGTTGTAAAGTGCCTTGTAAAGTATTCAGGCACTTTTAGTTATTAGCAGTTTTGTCACATTACAAAAACAAATCTTCTTGTGATTTCATGGGATTTATTTATGTGACAGACAAAGATAAAATAGTGTACAATTGTAAAATGGAAGAAAAAACAGCAAGACCTTCAAATTTCTCTCCCAGCTTTGCACATTGAGAGGCAATGTGTTTCTCATTCTTCTTTGAAAATCACCTCAAATTCAGTCCGACTGGATCAAGAGCATCTGTAAAGATACATTTTCAAGTCCTGTCACAGATTTTCAGTTGGATTTGTGAACCACTGCCCAAGTTTCAAGTCTTTTATTGGGTTTAACAGGTTTTCTACCAGGATTGTGCTGAATTTAGCCTCATCCATCTTCCCATCAACTCTGACCAGTTGCCTTGTGCCTGCTGCAAAGCATCCCGACACCACGATGCTGCCACCACCATGTTTCCCAAAGGTATGATGTGTGTGGGATAATGTGAAATGTTAGCTTTCTGCCAGGCTCTTTTTACATGTAGACCAGAAGGGTCAGTTTTGGTCTCATCTGCCTAGAGCATCTTTTTTTTCTCATGTTTGGTGTATCCCCTACATGGCTTATGGCAAACAGGACTTCCTTCTGCCAGCAATGGCCTCCTGCTTGCCACTCTTTCAAAAAGGCCAGATCTGTGGAGTGCATTTATATAGGTGTCCTGAAGACAGATGTTCCCATCTGGGCTGTGGATCTTTGCAGCTCCTCCAAAGTTACATCGACAGCTGGGATGCTTTAGATTTTTGTTTGTAAAGAAATTTTAAACCATGTATTCTTTACCTTAAGCTTCACAATCATGCTATACTTTGCATTGGTCTGTTACATGAAATCCTAATAAAATACAGTGGCTTCTGTGGCAGAAAAGTGAAAAACTGAAAGCGTTTAAGAGAAAGGTATACTATTGCAAGGCACTGTAATTTACCTTCAAAATCTATTGATTTTGGTTAATTTGTTTGACTGATTGTGCCACCTAACTGTGGAAGATTTGTAATTTTGACACAATTCATCATTCTTCTTTCATTCTGTTGCACAAACTAAATTATTTTCTTGGAGGAGACTGCATGCTGCAAAAGATGTTAGATGACTTGTGTTGCCTAATTTGATTAGCTGAATTCTTGGTGGATATGTTGCATCTGTCACTCTCATAGTATGAAATAATTTAGTTAAATTGAGAGTCAACAAGGCTGAACAAACCTAAAAATGTGCGGATAACATGCAAAATGACCACACAGTGTTATACTGCATGACACTCTAGCTTTGCAGCATAATTATTTGCTTTAAAGGTTAGGGTCAGTCTGCTAAACGTGTGGCCACAGCCAGATAGATGCTAGCTAGACATTGTTATACTGCATGACACTCTAGCTTTGCAGCATGATTATTTGCTTTAAAGGTTATGGTCAGTCTGCTAAACATGTGGCCACAGCCAGATAGATGCTAGTTAGACATTGTTATACTGCATGACACTCAAGCTTTGTAGCATGATTATTTGCTTTAAAGGTTAGGGTCAGTCTGCTAAATGTGTGGCCACAGCCAGATAGATGCTAGCTAGACATTGTTATATTGCATGACACTCTAGCTTTGCAGCATGATTATTTGCTTTAAAGGTTATGGTCAGTCTGCTAAACGTGTGGCCACAGCCAGATAGATGCTAGCTAGACACCTGGCATACAAAGACAGGAAATATGAAAAACCTTTACGAAATAAATAAGAATAAGTAAATTCAGGATTCTTTTTCCTGCCCTTAGGCACTTTTTTGGCAGCTGTTCTGCAAATGTGGGATCTGAGTTCTCTGCTACTTATGTCCCTTAGTGTGAGACAGAAGACATTAAAATCAAGATGCAATTGATTTAAGTCTGCTGTCCAAAGATGAAACCAGCATCCCTCATTTCTAAAACAGACACTTTTTGGCTTGGTTTTACTGTGTGAAGCATGTCTGCAAGCATTGCCATGAAATCTTTATGTTTGTCATTTAGACGTTTTGTTTTGAACGACCAAACCATGCTCAGAGTTTTACTGACATTAATTTAAATGGATGTGCACAATGAAGGTATCAACCTGTCTATATTACATTAAATGAGTCATTTTAGGCCTGAATCATCTCTCTCTTGTCACCAATAGGCTGTCAGGGTCCTGGCAGTGTTATCGCCTGGGTAATCAAAAGCGTTTCTGTTCAGCTATCTGCAAATTTTCCTTTCCTGGAAAAAGGAGTCTACCACCGAAATAAAGCTAAGAACCACTTTGCTCGTGATAAGACAAATGAATGCCGGTCAGGTCAACCAAAGGCACAGTAATTCTGGGAGCCTGGAGGAACAAGTGATAAAGGATGCAGGAGTCCAGCAGAACAGAGGGAGATGTTCTCCTGACTTCTTGTTAATGGCGTTGTCCCTGAAAAACTGAAGAGTGAAAGAGAGTCAAAACAATAATGACTTTCCATCTCTTTGGTTATTAGCAAGCCTGCGGACAGCTCGTTAAATCACACAACAAACCAACAGGGTGATATTTAGCATGCTTGGATAGAAATGCTTTGTTTCTTTATTGCACAAGAACACAGCGTATAAGATATTTTATGAAGAAGAACATGGGTCTCATTTACATCTTCATTTACATCACAAAGACTTGTGTTTGTGCTTTACTTCTTGTTACACTGGATGAAGACTAGTGATACAATTTAAACACAAGAATTTACCTTTTGGCAGTGCTCTGCTAGTACAAGAATAGCTTGACAGTTAACTGAAAATTTTCCCAAAACTGTCTGAAATTATGCCATTTTTATAAAGCAGCAACTGTATGGAGTCAGTTACCATGTTGCCTAGCTTACTTTGTATATTGTTTTACTAAAACATGTTAAACATGAGTAAATAGGGACATTTTGCATAACATCAAGTCCTGTCATATCTTTGAAGTATGTGCATCATTTTGTGATCTCATTTTGTTTAGGGTGTGCATATTGGGATAAAGGGCGTAAACTTCACCATGAGCATCTGCGACAAGATGAGGGATATTACTTTTGCCGTGACCATCGTTCGGTTTTTTTTATGTTTAAGGCTCAACTATCTGGGGACAGTCAGGTCAGAATTTTACTTGCAGTTATCAAGGGCATAATTGCATCTATTAATTTGTGGCTTTTATGATTTCTTTGAACCTCTCAACTGTTGATACAAAATACAATGTCTACAGTTTAAAAAAAGACTTGGGTGCACAAGTAAATTTTTTATGAGTTTTCCCTAATACACACAGGATAAAACTATATACAGGCTCACATATATCCATACACCTTACAATAATATTGAGTTAAATGTCCTTGATGAAGTTATTCCTCAATCACATTATTCAAGTTGCATGTTGTATTATCAGTAAACCCTCAAAGTCTAAAATTAATGTAGGATTTTATGCAGATTGACTACTTGTAACTTCTAACTTGAGTGATGACAGTCATCGAACCACAAATCCTCTTTAATCACAGTCTACCTTCATGTTGATGAAATGGAAATGGCTTTCGTTGTCTTTGTGAATCTTGATATGCTCTATTATTATTTTTTGGTGAAAGTTGAATTGTGCGTCAGGCTGATCATTTTGACACAGCAGTAGTTTGTCGTTTGGAAGTGTTAACCATTTTTCAGCTGCTGAAGAGTGGGTTCACATTTGTGAACATTCAATTAGCTATAGATGCATGAAGGACCCTTAAACCATGCACCTAAACTGGCACTTAAAATGATGCAACATGAGCAATTATAACTGTGCTGTAATACCGATTTCCTTGTCAAAATCTCAGCAACAAAGAGAAGCAAGTATATTTTTAAACTTTCATATATTAGAATAAAAGGACCAAAAAGACATGGTGTGCTTGGTGGCTCTGTAGTTATGTAGTGCCAACAAAGAAATATGGTTTCTTGCTTTTAATAAGCTAAAATCTGTCATCATTAACAGCATGAAGCAGAATAATTGGTTACATTACAGTCTTATCCTCTGAGAATCCATCCATGATTAAGAAAATTAACTTGGCCAAGCACATAAGAAGGCTCAGTGATATACAGGCACACGCAGCCATAATAGCAACAGCTCATTTACAGACGTTAGGTGTTAATAAATGTTTCTGGGTAATTTCTCATAAAGCTACTATTAAAGGTGTATACACATCTATGTGGCAAGTGATTTTCTTTCTTCTGCATCCAGTTGTTGGGATCCCCGCCATGGATTTCAACATTTAAAGGCCAGTTTGATCTTTTCTGGAATTTTCAAAATAAATCACAGTAACCTACTCCTAACTCAGCCCAGGAACAAAAGGACTTCCCGTGAAGTCACTGTTTGAATAAAAACCTCGCGTTCCAACAAACAGGCTTCTTCCACACAGATCTCCAGCGGAGCTGGAAGGAGAGACAAAGAAGTATGTCTCTTGCTGGCAAGCAGACGTAACTCTTCAACTTGGATCCAGATTGAATATGATCACATGCAACAAAGTTAAGTAATGATTTGCTGTTTGAGTATCTGGCATTCATTCATATAAAGGGTGTAATAAGACAAGATTGACTTGGCTTTTCTTCTGGGGCCTCCAGAAGCAGCCGTAATCGAAGCGGATTTCCCCCACAGCCTGCAAAAGGAGGCCGGGATTGCATTGCATGCCTTCCTGCGTGTATGTCCTAGTAGTGAGAGCTACCCCGCCGCATCGTGGCCACACAAGGTGCCAAGCGTGCCTTTGTCGATGGTTCGGCTGGGCCAGCAGAATGAGCCGCATTACCCCACAGCTACCAAGGATAGCTGCAAGTTAACCCTTTGTTTACCCACACATGGATGTTTCCTCAATGCCCAGGACAACTTCTCCTCAGCATGGTTCACGTAACAGGTAGTGTTTGGGCAGAGAAGATTAGTTTAGAGGTAAATAATCTAAATAATGTTCGTTATAATGACGTTATTTTTGTTTGTGTTGAGAAACTCAGCTACATTAAGTGCTAGCAGACTAGCACTCAGCTAAGGATAGGTTCTGTGTTGTGTTTTTTTTTAAGTTGAGAAAACTTTATTTAAAGGGTGGTTTTAAACACAGACCGGCCATAACGCGCTGTCCATGCTTATGCATTTCAACCATTTTATTAGTGGTGTTTTAAAGGTATGTATTTGATTCTGGTAACCAGCTATAGACTTCTTGTGTTAGCTTCAACCGTTAACGGCTAAGAACACGTGCCCTTTTAGTCAGCTGAGGATCATTTACCCAGAAAGGTTGTTAGTTTCCAATCTAGGAAGTAATTTATTATTTCCTTAAATATGATTTTATTAAACATGATAACTAATTAAATACCATTAAGATCCATTTATCCAGAAAGGTTTGGTTCTTATTATTTCCTTTAAAATGTTGTTTTATCAAAATAATGTTTTATCTTATCTTGCAATGTGAATGGTTTTTTAAAGGTTTACCAATTATTGCATAAGTTCCGAGACTAATGTAACTTAATTTCCAGATTCTTCAAGATAATCCTTGGTTCTCAAACAACAACATTGCATGGTAATGTTGCCTCACTCTTTTGGTCATGGTTTTCAACCATCTTTGATTCACTTGTTTATATTGTACATAGCCTATTAATCTTCCTTATTCTTTCATTTTGCTTGGTAGTTTAGTTGGGTTGTTTTAGCATAGTAAATAATTTGTTGATTGAAATTTTTTTTGACTTTTAGTTGACTTATTTTTGTTAATAAATTTTTGTATTTTAAGAAATTGTGTGAATTAATTGTATGTGTGTTCAGTTTTGCTGTTCAGTAATGCCAGAGTTTGGCTCACCCCTTTCAATTTTGTCCTAATACCACCGCCTTATTGGGCTGGTATTCACAGAACAACCCTTAACAGACCGGAATATTATTTAATAAAATATTATAGTATTAATATTAAATAATATATTCATATTCATAATCACAACACATTTAACATTTCACAGAAATCAAACATAACATATAACATATGGAGAAGGTTTATATGGACTACCTTGATTTAAAAAAGCATTATATAATACTTTATCTATCCATCTTCCCTGGTCAGTAATATCGGTTTAAATTTTGTCAGAATCTCCATTTGATGTAGACTCTTCCTTTGTGCATGCAGTTTAGAGAAAATTTTGAGGCTGCTTTCTTTCATCTCATCCTGAGAAAGAGATGGGCAGGAAATGCCTGACAGTTTGCCTTAAACTACCATCTAGGATGTGATGAGCACCTTAGACCAAGAGTTAGATTCATCTGTCAATTTTAGGCTACAAATTTTCTGTTTCCTCCATTCATTCATGGATGGTGAGGAAAACTATAAAAACACTAAGGCTGAGGTCAGTGAACCTATGGTCAGTCACTGCTTTAGAATAAACTCGGTGTGTGTGTGTTGTATATTTATATAAAAATATAGATCTAGCACAGGATTTTGTTGCCATTATCACATTAATAAAAGTGATGAAAGAAGGTATTTAACCTGTATGAAATCAGAGCACAGCAAACAAATACTGCCTGAAAGATCTAATTTAACCATCATCAAATTGACTTTTTTAGTACACAAATTACATGAAGTAGTGCTATTCTACTATTAAACATCACAGAATATAATTCATTTCAATAAATTGACATGATCCATGAGTCTTTCTGTTTTGTTTGGCACATTGTTTTTTGTTTTTAAGCCATTTTAGGTTGGGATTATTTTTTGGTTTTGTCATTGTTCCATGTATGGCTCAGTTTTTTTGTTTTAATATTCTTTGTTCTTTCTTGTGATCTTTTTTTTCTGCATTGGACTAGGTTATAACTTGGTGAAGTCCTCAGCCTTAGGTTTGCGTCCTCTTTAGACCTCTCTGTGTTCATTTCTGCTGTCATTAGTCATTTCCCCTCGGTTTCTCACTACAGCTGCACTGCGTTCTGTTAATTGTACTCGTCTGGTTTTTATGTCACTAATCAATTCCCCAGCAGTAAAATGTCAGTTTCCTTCACTGCTCTTCAGTTCCCTTCGCTACTTGCCATTTCTATTTGTTCTCCTGTGGCCACTGATTCTCTAAAGTTCTTCTCCTAGATGTCTCAGTTTTTATAAGTTTTGGACTGTCATTACTTACAAAAAATATTTTGACACTACTCCACCTCACTGCTTTTGGGTATAATAAATTATTACTTAAACATTGATATTTCATCCCACTTTCATAAAAAGAACAGTGGGAAAAATATTTTGAAAAGCAAAAATAGCAATCCTCATCTTACTTCCAGTTTTTGTGTTTAAAATTATTCTCAATTACATTTTACTTATATTGCGATACATCACAATCTTATCAAAATATTAGCTTTTTCCTGATACTGATAAACATATATTATAATTTTTTAACCCTAACAAGCAATGTTTTGCACAACTTTGTAAAATATTTTATGTTTTATGCCAAAAATCTCAAAATTGAAAGAAATTTATGTTTTCTTTTCACATTTTAATGTAATTTCACATCTCTTTTCTTAGACTGTATTAAAAAATTAACACACATTTGATGATACTATTGCTCATCAAAGTTCAAAATTATAAATAACTTATATGTTACATTACTGGTTAAAATAGTATTTTTACAGGTTCATGTGAACATTGAATAGTTAATTAGGTCACATTCCAGCCCCGTGGTTGTTTTTTGAGATGTTTAAATGTCTCCACACTGTGGTTCATGCCTCCTGATGTGACTATGTTGACTTTGCCACCGGCTCTGCTGTCTCAGTTTGCCACTTCATTTCTTTTTCTTAAATCTCTGCATCTTTCTAAAGAACTTTTAACAGTACGGTCATCTCAACAATTTTTGTTAAATTTTCTTCAAAAATGTCTTTTTATAAAGCCTGTTTTAAAACAAATGTTAATATGTACTACCAGCTAAAATCACAAAATAATCAGAAACATCAGCAAAACAATAGCTTTCCATAGATAGATTTTTAAGCTAAAACTGAAAAATACAATATCTCAATGCTCAGTACAATTTTGGCTTAGTTTAAAATCTGGGCTGTCTGAAGACCCTGAAGGCAGTGGTCATCCAAGCCTGATAAACTGTATGTTTATGTTTTGGGTACAATAAATCAAAACTCCTTTCATAGTGCTGTCATGCAGAGACTAACGAATAACAAAGAAAGTCTTGCATTTATAATCTATTTAAAAGGCCCTCGGGCAAAAGTCTGTCGTAGAAATTATGCACTCTTCAGGCTTTGGGTGCTTAAAAAACATTATTTTAACCATCCCCAGGGAAGCTGTACCGCTTTTTGACCAACGGAATCAAAACCATAACATATAGCCTTCAATATTTAAGCAGGAAGACAAAAAAACTTTACTTTACTTTCTTACTTGCTTTCTGTCTATTTAAATCATTCAGTGTATCGAGTATTGGATAGAATAAATGCTTGCAGAAACTTCTTTAAAAACGTTGTACTGAACATTTTATCTAGTCTGTCAGAATGTCTCACTGTATCCTTTAGTACATTTGGTCAAAAGGTCTGGAGCTTTGCCACAGACTTAGATGTTAGGAAATACTTATAGTTTATCTTGATTAAAAAATTTAAATAAAGGCCTAAATTTCTTCCCTTGTGCATGGATAAGCAGTTGTAGACAAAGGACAGATGATTCACTGTTAAAGCCACTTTCTGCAAATTGTTAAGATGGCACAACTGCAAATGTAATAAAACATGGACGTCCACCTAAGGATGGGAAAAGACAGCATTAATAAGAGGGGCAGCAATTAGGCCCATGGTAACTCTGAAGGAGCTGTAGAGATCCATAGCTAAGCTGGGGAAACAGTATCGAGAACAAAGCACAGAAGCCTTCTGCTTCGTGATCAACTTCTGTTCCAGACCTTTACTAGCTGTGCTCTACTTTTCTAAAATAGTCATATTTGTTATGTAAAATTGTCCGTTTTCCTGTAATTCTTAAATTAAAATGATTTAGACTTGTGTTTTTACCGAGGGGAGTAATACAGTATTATCAATGTCTGGTCAGTAGACAATCAGAAATTAATTAAATAAAATTGCGAAGAGCGAAATCTAAAGAGAGGAAAAAGATTATAAGCATACACGCAAACAGATTTCTACAAGCCACAGTGGGCAGTCCTTAGCCAAAGTGTTCCTTAATTTACCATCAGCAGTAGTTGGTTGGAAGTAACAGGTGGCAGAGGTAAATTATCTACTGTGGGTCATCACTGTTAGCCACAGATAGTGGTTGAGCAATGGCTACAGAGTACTTTTACCATTGTTCCTCATATCATGTTGTTTCCAGGTGTTTACAGAGATGGATGTGTGTTTCTCAGTATGCTGTGAATAGATGCAGGACATAGCTTTCACTATCCCCAAGGAAATAATTGTTAATCAAAACCGTAATGATATTACAGCTTTAACAACAGTTTTTAAAAATATAATGAATTCTACAATATCTCATCAAAGCCATTATTAATGACGAGGATTCTTGACTGTCACTTTCAGTAAGTCTCAGCAAATGCCTCATGTGAAGGTAATAACTTTTACTACTTAGACTTTTTTCACCCACATTCAGTCCTCATTTTCTTTTGAAGCAGCAGAGTATATCATTTATTCAGACTCAGTATATTTTAGTCCTGACATAAAGGTTGCACCTCTGACTAAATAATATTTTCACATCTATCTGCATCACTCTCACCCTTAAACAGAATAGACAACCAAAGTGAGATATGCAAATGCGCAGTCCTCAAAGGACTTTGAGTGTTGATGAAATCTTTATTGCTTCGGCTGAAACAAAAGGAGGTTAGGCTTAGTGGCACACAATAGCCCCCAATAAAGAAACATGATTCTTTTCAACCACAAAGAGTTTCTTCGGACTTTACAACTGAGCATGGGTTTACCCAACTGTCTAAGTTGTATATATAGACATAAATGTATACATGTCAACATGAAGCAGGAATAGGAATACAAGGGTGATAATACACTAGCTGTTTAGCATTCTCTACACTCAATATGGTAAATCTGTGCATAGAAATAAAGAATTAGGCATACACTCTCATGCAAAACACATAGTGTTATAACCAAAAACTCACTAGAGCTTATTTCTTCCTCAAGGCACTCTGTTGTGAGAAATTACCAATAAACACACAGGATTAAAGAGTAGACCTTCCTGAACTTATATTTAATTTAACACAGATTCGTAACAAAATTAACAGCAGGGCACTTTTTTTTTTTCACTCTAATAAAGTCTCTAAATTGTCAGACAGTTTATACCAAATTAAATGGGCCCACTCTCTGGCACACATTTAAGCCTGTATAAAATATAATAAAATACCTTACCTCCGAAGTCTGGGACTTTTACTCGTCTCTCAGCTGCATGTGAAGAAAGAAGGGAGGGATGTTCTCAGTTCCTTTACTGGTCTCTTGGTCCACATAAATATGACTACTGCACTGCTATTTCAGAAAAGAAATAATCACAGAAAGCCTAAACAAACATGTAGAGTCGACACCTTAATGAAGACTATCAAGCTGAGAGTCTAAAACATCAACTAAGCACCCGGTTTTTAGAAACTTTGCCCAGTTCTTTTAGCTTATTAATGACATGGTTATAACATATTTAAGACAATTATTTTAACACAGTTCAAAATGCAACTCTTTATGTGGATATTAGTCCATAAGACTTATACTAATTTTGGTCTGGGTGACATGTCTTTTGGGTTGAATGAATAACAACAGAACTGAGTGAATGAGTCAACGGGACTGTTGAAATTGCTCTCCTCAGGTGTGACCCACAAACGTGTGGTGAGCATATCATTCAGTAATCCTTGAACCAGTAATTACAGCTGCCTTTTAGGGGTCCTTTAAGGGTATACTAGCTTTGCACATCTAGAGACTAAAACGTTAGATCCTTCTTGATGGCAAAATAGCCATAACTTAGTCGGACTAATGGAGAAAGTGTCTGTGAACAGCAATTTTCTCAACACGCTACAGATTCTCAGTCTAATGGATCTCTCTTAGCAGAAGAATATGCTTCTATGTAAACCGTTCTACTGTAGCTCAAGCGATATGTTTAGGGTTGTAGTTGTCATCCTGGAAGTTAAACCTCTGTCCCATTCCCAAGTTTGCCACCTCTAACAGGTTTTCTTGCAGGATTGACCTGCATTTAGCTTCAATCCTGTTCTACATTAACTCGGACCAGCTTCCCTGTCCCTGTTAAAGAGAAGAAGAAACCATTTTCCTGATGTTTGGTATTTCTCCTAGTTCTCAGGGAGAATATGCTAATGTTAGGATTATGAATCTGAGAATATTATTTAATATTTAAGATGAATATTTTATCAAATAATATTTCGGTCTGTTAAGGTTTGTCCTGTGAATACCAGCCCAATAAGGCGGTGGTATTAGGACAAAATTGAAAGGGTTCAGCCAAACTCTGGCATTACTGAACAGCAAAACTGAACACACACAGAATGAATTCACACAATTTCTTAATATACAAGAATTTATTAACAAATATAAGTCAACTCAAAGTCAAACATATTTCAATCAACAAACTCTTTACTATGCTAAAACAATCCAACTAACTACCAAGCAGAATTAAAGAATAACGAAGAC
>JAHUTJ010042120.1:0-22150 GCA_036250325.1 Characodon lateralis
CAAACACTAAAGCACGCCCCATTGTTTTCATTGGGTTATTCAAGGTTTAACGAGGCTTACAAACACACCCCTCTATTTTTAATTGGTGCTGATGCCATACAGTTTCTGATAATACCATATTTGGCTTATTCTATTTATAACATACGCCCCCCCCTGTGTTTTAATTGGTTCATTTAAGCCCTTCCCCATAACACCCTTAAACACACCCCTGCATTATTATTTGTTCATTTAAGCCTTCCCCGTAACACCCTTAAACACACCCCTGTGTTTTAATTGGTTCATTTAAGGTATCGCCCCTAATGACGACAACCAATCAACATCCACGATTACGCCCCTCGGACACACCCCCTGTTGACCTCATGACCTCCCTGCCCCCATGGCGCCATGACCCCCTTTAAGGTCAAAGGTCACCTGTCAAAAGGTTTGATTGAAGGGTGTATTTTAGTCTCTCACCAACTCCAAAAACTAGAAATCCTGTTATCAAATGTCCAAATATGTACACATCTTCTAGGTCCTCGACCGACATCGTAGTCTGGCATACAATCTTCCACTGCTGCAAAGAATCCATTGTGTATCCAGAGAAGAACGTCCTGTCTGGACAAGAGGGTTCTCCTTTACCCTGTCTTTCCATCGAAAAAATTTGATCAATTACGTTGAGAGACCAGCTGACTGTTGGGACCCCACAGCCATGGTTCCCCTAGGGGGGGCAGACCTCCACCTCTCAGGTACCTGATTTGCATTTTCACTCACAGCAGCTGCAGCAGCCACAGCAGGAGCCAGACTCAGACAACAGGCATCCAGTGCCTACAGAGTCTCCCCTTCCTAAACTTAGTCAAAGTGTTCAGCTTACTTCCACAGATCTTAACAAAAGTGTTGGAAGTCAGACTGTCTCCAGTGATGTCCTGCCAAATCCTATTGTAGTGACCAACCACCAAGATGTCTGAGTGCCGGACTCAACATGCACAAGTGGTCCAATTGGGTGGAAGGAGCAGCCCTCCAACCTGATCGGCACCCCTCTCTCTTCTGACTCTGTGTCAACCCCTAGGGGCCAGGACCGCTTGCACTAGTCCATTCATTAGGAAGCCCTCATTTAAATCATGAGAAAACTCGTTTTCTTCCTCAGAGGTTAGATCATGATATTCCACCATTTCATGAACCTAATCAGCATGTCTTCTCAGATGGACATGGTCCATCTTGGGAGAATGGGGTCCATTTTAAGCACCTTGAATCCCTTGCTAAGGATGTAGAAGTTTTTGATCCAGGTAGCCAGGAGTCTAATATTGATGCTTACTTTCAAAATAAATCGCATTAACCTAGGTCCAGCACAGCCAGTAAAAAGGGTTAACAGCGGACTTCCTGTGACGTCACTGTCCAAATAAAATCCCGCTTTTGCAGAGATCCTGTCTCTTCCACACAGGTCCCCAGCGGATCTGGAAGTAAAGACACAGCACGCTAATGTCTCTTTGCTGGCAAACAGACATAACTCTTCAAACTGGATCCAAGAGTGTCATACGATCACGCGATCATATGCACTAAGTTAAGTACAAATGAATTGCTATTTGTGTATCCGGTATTCATTCATGAACGGGGGTAATTAAGGTACAAGCGTGGCTTGACTTTTCTCTCTGAGGTTTACAGAATCAAACTGTGTTATAGAGAGTTCCCAGAGACCCTGTCTCTACAACGCCGAGTGGAGCAGTTTTCCCGGTCTGAAGGAAGAACGGGATCGCATTACCATGCCTACAGCAGTAACGTGCGGTTTGGCCGGCTGACAGAATGAGCCGCCCCCACCACAGCTACGGAGGTTAGCTGCAGCAAACCCTTTTGTTCACTGTGGATGCCTTCTCCAACTTCGTCGCCCGGACAACTTTTCCTCAGCACGGCTCACCTGAGAGGTTAGGTTTGGTTAGAGAGAAGTAATTTAGAATGAAATAATCTAAATATTTTTTCATTTTATGAAGTTTGGTTTAGTTTGTGTTGAAACTCAGCTGTCTTAGTGCTAGCAAATTATCTGTTCAGCACACATGCTCAGTTTGTGTTCTGTGTTTGATGTTTTTTAAAAGTTGAGAAAAACTTTATTTAAAGGGTGATTTTAAACACAGAAGATCGGCCATAACATGCCATCCATGCTTATGCATTCTAACCCCTTTTATCAGTGGTATTTTAAAGGTATATGTGTGATTGTGATGATAAGTTATAAGCTTCTTTTGTTAGCTTTAACTGCTAACATTTAAGAACACGTGCTTACCTACTCGTACTCGTACTCGTACTCGTCGTCTTCCGCTTATCCGGGACCGGGTCGCGGGGGCAGCAGATTCAGCAGAGACACCCAGACGTCCCTCTCCCCAGACACCTCTTCCAGCTCCTCCGGGTGGAGCCCAAGGCGTTCCCAGGCCAGCCGAGAGACATAGTCCCTCCAACGTGTCCTCTTCCCGGTGGGACGTGCCTGGAACACCTCCCGAGGAAGGCGTCCAGGAGGCATCCGGTATAGATGCCCAAGCCACCTCAACTGGCTCCTCTCGATGTGGAGGAGCAGCGGCTCTACTCCAAGCCCCTATCCGGATGGCCGAGCTCCTCGCCCTATCTCTACGGGAGTGCCCGGCCACCCTAAGGGGGAAGCTCATTTCAGTCGCTTGTATCCGGGATCTTGTTCTTTCGGTCATGACCCAAAGTTCATGGCCATAGGTGAGGGTAGGAACGTAGACCAAACGGTAAATCGAGAGCTTCGCTTTTTGGCTCAGCTCTCTCTTCACCACAACGGACCGGCACAGCGCCCCCATTATTGCGGCAGCCGCACCGATCTGTCTGTCGATCTCCCACTCCATTCTTCCCTCACTCGTGAACAAGACCCCGAGATACTTAAACTCCTCCACTTGAGGCAGGAACTCCCCTCCAACCTCAAGAGGACAAGCCACTCTTTTCCGGTCGAGTACCATGGCATCTGACTTGGAGGAGCTGATCTTCATCCCAGCCGCTTCACACTCGGCTGTGAACCGCCACAGTGCATCCACTGGTCCCCAAACGAAATCCACTGGTCCCCAAACCAGACGCCCCCCGGCCCTTAGCTGCGCCTAGAAATCCTGTCCATAAAGGTTATGAACAGGACTGGTGACAAAGGGCATCCCTGCCGGAGTCCAACATGCACCGGGAACAGGTCCGACCCAGTGCGGAGCAAACTCCTACTCCGCTCGTACATGGACCGGATGGCCTCTAATAAAGGGCCCCCGATTCCATACTCCTGGAGCACCCCCCCCCCACAGGGCATCACGAGGGACACAGTTGAATGCCTTCTCCAGGTCCACAAAACACATGTGAACCGGTTGGGAAAACTCCCATGAACCCTCGAGTACCCTGTAGAGGGTATAGAGCTGGTCCAGTGTTCCACGGCCGGGACGAAAACCACACTGCTCCTCCTGAAGCCGAGATACGACTATCGGCCGGACTNTCCCATGAACCCTCAAGTACCCTGTAGAGGGTATAGAGCTGGTCCAGTGTTCCACGGCCGGGACGAAAACCACACTGCTCCTCCTGAAGCCGAGGTTAGACTATTGGCCGGACTCTCCTCTCCAATACCCTGGCGTAGGCCTTACCAGGGTGCTGAGGAGTGTGATGTCCGTATAGTTGGAATACACCCTCCGGAACATACCCCAGTCTGCCAGTTCAGAGACACTGTCCCCGACGCCATGCAATGTTGAAGAGGTGTGTCGACCATGACAGCCCCACAATTATTATCATTATATTTAGCCAGACAGATAACTGTCCACAGAAATCATTTCAGTTGTGTCCTGGGGCTGGGGAAAGTTCTCGATCCCTGCAACCCTTTCTGCGTTGGGTCGGATACCTGCTTTGTTGATAACATGATGCAGTACCTGGTCCTGTCGGAATTTGCATCTCTGTTTGTTCAATTTGAGACCTGGTGGTGCCTCGATGACTTTCAGGGCCTTTGCTAAGCGCTGGTCATGTATCTCCTGGTTCTCTCCATGAATGAGAATATCATCTATGTATACCTCTTTCCCTTCCAGTCCTGCCACAGTCTGAGTCATTTTTCTCTGAAAAATCTCCGATGCGCTCGTGCAAAGGAATCTGGTAAAAGCCACTACCTACATCCAGTTAAGTAAATACATTTGATCCTGCGAGTCTAGACAGTATTTCCGTACATAGGCACCATGTACTTTTCTCGTTTCACTGCTCGATTAAGCCTCTGGAGATCTGCACAACAGTGAACCTCCTTGCTTATTGGGTTTGAGAACTGTTACCATGGATGCACACCATTGAGCTGGTTGAGTCGCTTTTTCTGTAATACCTTGCCTTTCTATCTGGTGGAGCTTTTTACTTGCAAGAGGGACAAGCGGCAGAAGTATCCCTCTAGCTTTGTGCGCTGCATATGGTTGGCCGTCATTCTGTAGGACTATTTTCACTGGCTCTGTATTTAGTAGTCCACATGATCTGAAAACGCCACTGATCTCATACACCAGTTTCACAAGGCCCATGTTCACAGCGTCATGAAGGCCTAGAAGCCAGGTGACTTTTCCTCTATTTACATAGACTTTGAAGGAATACTGCTTCTGTTTATACTTTCTAGTAGCCTGAAATGGCTACATACACCTAAGTTCTCCTCCTAGGCTAACAAAGCAGGTGTAGATGGGTCAAGTTAAATTTTTGGGCTTTATTATTTTAGATGCCTTTAGGTTGATGACTGTAGCATCAGCACCAGTGTCTATTTTAAACGTTATTGGGACATTGCGCAGCTGCAGATTAATGTAAAATTTCTTGAAAATGGCATCAAAGTTTTCGTCATCACTAGTAAAGGTGAACGAGCTGAATATCTTTTCAGCCTCGCTCCCCATGGAATAGATTACAGAACTCACTGGTATTTGTCCGTCATCCTTGTTCGGCATTGTTGCTAGCCTGTTTCCACTGTGGTCAGTCTGCAGGGCAATCAAATTTAAATTCACTCCTCTTCTGACACCATGTAATACCTGTACATTATCTTACATGCCAAAATGAGGAGGCGACTTGGTGTGATAACTAAACACGTCTTTCTGTCAGTACAGCAGTACCTAGAACACCTTGAGCACACTTCTCTTAAAGTGACAGGTATGTTATAAAACTGAACTGGAATATTCTCCACACATTGTGATCTGTAAATGCTTTGTTCTATTTGTGAAACCCAAAATGTTTTAAAGTGGGGATGCACAATATATCATCATTAAATTTGGTAATGGCCAATGTTTGGTCATTTTTAACATATTGATATTGGTCCATAAAACTGAGCTGATATTGATAACCAACGTTTATTATACAATCAGCATCTGCTTCCCAACAGCCCGATATGTTCAGGGTCAGCAGGTCAGTGTTATTCTGCAGGGCTGTGGATATCTGCTTCCCAACAGCCCGATATGTTCAGGGTCAGCAGGTCAGTGTTATTCTGCAGGGCTGTGGATATAAGTTAGAGTGAATGGAACAGTAAAGAATTCTTTGCTGTTAAAGCAGCAGAGTTAAACTGATTCTGTTACAAGATAAAACTAGGGAATATTTATCCAAACAGTCTGTTTAAATAGCTCAGGACTCTTCCTGTTTTTAGGTCTTCAAAGTTTTTACACTTCATACCTTTATAGACAGACTCAAAGAGGTGAGTGCTTATGTTATGACATGTCAAAAAAATCACAGGGCATAAAAAAGAAACAATAAAAAAAGAATAAAACTGTCAAAAAGAAATGACAAAATTAAAATATTAAATATATATAGCACTGTACTAAGCAGCAACACATTTTTGTACTATTTGAAGACTTAACACAGGACCTAAATCCTACAGTTTTATTTTGTTTTTGTTTTTTTATCATGTCCTGTCTGGCATCGTAGCACTCAGAATTGTTGTGAGTGCCAGAAGAAGCCCAACAGATTTCATAAAAAGAGAGAAGCAAGAAAAAGAGAGAGGTGGGCCAAAAAGGAAAAAGGGAGAGGAGAAAAGAATAGAGGTGAGAAAGAAGGGTGAAGAGTTTACAAGATAACACCCTAGAAGACTGCTTCTACACCTGCAAAACCATATAAAACAGCAGCATTTTTCCCAAAAAGTGCACGGTAATAATAAATGCAAGATGTATTTAGTGGTAACTGCGGCTCAATATATAACAACTGCGTATCTGTTAACACCTGAATATAAAGTGTGAGCGCACTTGTGTATATAAGTGAAAGCCAGTGTTAAAAACACAAGCAAGAATGAATAAATATTTATTTCATATCCTATTCTACAATGAGATTTAATAACTTAACAGTTTAAAATGTGTACATAAATACATTTGTAAATAGTAAAAAAATAAATAAATAAATTTTAAACTGTACAATACAGCTTAACTGTCTTTCGCCAAAGGGTTAAACAACCAATAGCTGGCAGGGTGTGATTTTACATCAGCCAATAAAGTTGATTGTTGCGCCCCACCCACTGCGCAGTGCAGCGATGCTGCTCGGAATGTATCAGACAAGGCTTGAGACAGATCTATGCTACTGGTTTCTTCTGTTATTGGCCTTGGAAAACAAGCTTGAAACCCTTGGAAATCGAAAAGAAAAACAATCCTAAAGCCGCTCTCCAAGATATGAGATTCAAATTAGTAATTTCATGTTTTTTAAACTCTAGAGAGTTCTAGTTGTAATGCTTTGAGATAATCTCATGCTTTGAGATAGAATTTTAGCTAGAATAGGAACTTTTCAGGATTATGCACAGAACACATCCTGAAGGTTTGAGCTCTCTAACTAGCACAAGTGATTTTTGGGGAATTTTATAATAAGCAAAATATTTTAGCTACAATTTTGCATAAAGCCATGCCCACTTTGGCCGCTCATTATCATATTGATAACATAGTCTGTAGGTGGTATCCTGAAGGAATGTACCAAATTTACGAAA
Source organism: Characodon lateralis (assembly GCA_036250325.1). NCBI lineage: Eukaryota > Metazoa > Chordata > Actinopteri > Cyprinodontiformes > Goodeidae > Characodon > Characodon lateralis. The sequence continues at coordinate 6,902 of JAHUTJ010042120.1, forward strand.
ATCCATTCAGCCATTTTGACTATATAAATTTCTCTTGCATATAGCACTCCCTAGGCTTGGATCCCTCTGAAAATGAGTACATACTTTCAGTGTGTTTTTATGCACTACTTATGCACTGAAATGCATTTTACGTTATAACAGCGCCATTTAGTGTTGAAACTTAATTTTTCTCATGTACCTAGGTACCACAATTCTGCATATGATCTGTGATTTCCCCAACAAAATCTTTAAAATTGTTATTGCCAAGGTCAAATGTGAGATAGCATATAAGCCATGCTCACTTCATAATCATATTAAAAGTACGTCCTGAGGCCGACGTCTTGAGCACATGTACGAAGTTGCGTGTCAATCCGTCCATCCATTATGCAGATATAAACTTATAGTGCCTATAGCGCCCCCTATTATTGAATGTGTGTCAAACTCAATGTATAGGTACAATAGCTCATCCCCTAACAGGATCTCTAATCTTGCTTGGAAATCATGAATTATGTTAGAGATATAGTCAATTAAGTTTTTCACTAGTTTCCAATCAAAGTTTGTCCGCATGTAGCTCTAACAATTTTTGAACATTTGACAAAATTTTATACCATTTTGTCCCGCCAACTCTGTAGATGGTATGCACAGAGCTTCATCTTTATTGAGCTCAAAATGGAGGCGGACTTATCAAAAATAAGATTTTGCCTTTGTAGTGATGTAGCAAAAAAATCTAGTTAGGCAGAAATGGGCGTGGCCAATTACAAAGTTATGCAGAATCATCCAAGGACAAGGGGATATAAAGCTTTGGAGTGTGGGCCTTACGGTTTGGAATTTATGAGCCCAAACACGTTGTCATATGTAATAGCGCCCCCTAGTTGTTTGGGGTTCTGAATTTTAGTATCTGAGTAATGGTTGTGATTCCCTACTAGGTTGCGATGTCAGTTTTTTTCCAGCATTTTCTGGTGCTTGCCCCCAACTACTATTAGCGGAGAATAATAATAATTAAAGCTGCAAGCAGCATTGAAGGCCCTCGCACCTCAGCGCAACTCGGCCTTTGGAGCGACCGTGGGAGCCTGGCATCGCCTCCTACACGTCGCCACTAAGTGGCACTGTGAGCAACATGTCATATGATCTTCGGTCATGCACAGAGAAGCATTCAAAATTTGGAGTAAATCGGACCTTCCAGATGGAAGCTCCATTCACTTGTTCTTTAGTGGGCGGGGCTAAAGTGATGTCATCAATTGACTGTGCCAACATGTTCAGCCTTGATCCACAATGATGTATTCTATATTTGAAGTGGATCCGATGATGTATGAAGGAGATAAAGCACTTTAAGTATGCTATGGGGCACTATTGATCCAAATTTCAATGTAATCCAGTAGAGCTGTTTGGGGCATGAGAAAGATCAACCATAATCAGTTTGGAGTAAATCGGACATCCCTAATGGAAGCTGCACTCAGTTGTTTGTTTGCGGGCGGGGCTAAAGTGGTATCATCAATGGACTGTGTCAACATGTCCAACATTAATCCATGATGATGTACACTAAATTTCAAGTGGATCCAATGGGGCATGAGGGAGCTAGAGCCCTTGAAGTGTCCTAGGGGGCGCCGTTGAGCCAACTTCATATGTATTCTAATGGAGTTGTTTAGGGGCTGACAAAGATCAACCATATTCAGTTTGGAGTAAATCGGACCATGCATGTGTAATTTAGAGCCAAATGTATGGCCGTGGCGTGACATCAGAATTCGCCACGCCATCATAGCCACACCCTCCAGCAGAAGCAGTAAGTACTGGAAACTGTCTTAGACCATCATGTTATCCGTTACTTGGGACAGTTTCACATTGATTAGGTGAAGAACATCAAAAATTGACTCTGTAAAGGAAAACATGACACTTCCTGTTCTCAGGGCGCGAGGCTTTGATGATGTCAGCATCTGATCAGTGAATATTGTTCAGGCCTAGAGGCAGATCAATCCCAGAAGGTTTCTTGTGTCTGTGACTTTCCTTGTAGGAGCTATATTGATTTCGTCTTTTATGGCGAGAAGTCATATTTTGAGGCGTGGCCACGCCCACATGCTTTCATGTATCAAAAAGCTTTTGATAACTTTTGATCCCCAATGCCTTAAGAGTATACTGAGTGATTTTCAAGTCTCTAAGTCAAAAGCTGTGGGAGGAGTTCGCTCAGATATGCCAGATGGAAAGGAAAAACCGGGGTCAAAACGTCAATCCAAAATGGCCAACTTCCTGTGGGGTTTGGACCAACGCTCCAAGAGACTTTATTGTAGGTCCTGAGAAGATACATATGTGTACCAAATTTCAGATTCCTCGGTTAAAGTGTGGTTTGGGGTAGATTTTTATAAATTTTCTAGGGGGCGCTGTGGATGAATTTGGCCACCCCCACCAAATATGTCATCAGATCTCTGTTGTTGTTGGGGACTGGACTAGGATCAATCACACTGAATTTGGTGCAGATCAGATGATGTATGTGGAAATTAAAGCCAAACGTATAGCCATGGAGTGACATCCAACTTTGCCACCACGGCCTTCTATGAAAAGTCACTGTGCTTCAAACGAAGTTAGGCCCATTGGTTATCAGTCACCTGACACAGTTTGAAGCGGATTAAGTGCAGACAGCCAGATAGCGACCTTTCCAAGTAAAAAAAGTGACTTCCTGGTCTAAGGGGGCGGGGCTTAGATTATGTCATCATATGACCCCATAGGATCGTCGGGAACCCAAAGGTCCTCCTTCATGTCAACTTTGGTGTAATTTGGCATTCCTTTGGGAAAGTTATTGCATTTTTTCACTTTGAGCACGAACGCAAAGTTCGTGCCCCGGACACGCCCCCTAAACATGGCCGAAAACTCAAGATTTTGATCACTTTTAATCCCTCATGCCTTAACTGCATGTAGACCAAATATGAAGCCGATAGCTCAAAATCCCTAGGAGGAGTTCGTTAAAGTTCGAGGTGAGTAAGAGTGAAAAACGGCCAAAAATTAGCCTTTGATCCAAAATGGCCGACTTCCTGTGTGTTTTAGGGCATACCCCCAAGAGACTTTTTTTCTTGGTTTGAGGAGGCTAAGAGGTCTGCCCTGCACTGACGTCGACATTGAAGAACAAAAATTTCATGCGAGGGACAATTTTGGGTAAAACATGTGCATCTAGGGGCTTGGCAAAGCCCCGAAATTGCCCCGCAAAGAGGCACCGGAATAATAATAATAAGAAACACTACAATTACAATAGGCACTTGCAGGCTTCCTGCTCGGGCCTAATTATAATACCAGTGAAAAAACGAAGCAAAAATAGGGTTCCCTGCTCCACTGGGAGCAGGTGACAACCATGCCTTGCATGGCCTTCACTTGCTCCCGCTGGCTTGGAACACCAATTATTTATTTCTTCTTGGTCAGCATCATCATAGTCCTTGCTGATGTTAAGATTGCTTCACTATGGATAGTGACATTGATGTCCCAGTATCTTCCAGAGTGATCAGCTTGGCTATGGTGCTCATTGGTTGTTCCTGAGCAATATAATAGATTTTCTTTCATCTTCGAGTGACACCCTGGGTCATATGGTTGAAACTGGGACATTGATCCTAAAACGATTAAAATTAGTTTTTGAAGGTTCTGAATAGCTTCCCCAGAACCTGACGTCCATCTATTATAAATGTATCACCGATTATTAAAAGTGGGGACTGGGTGTGGTACTGGTGCTGTAGGGGTTAAGTACGGAACCATGTGAAGAGGCTATAGTCCTCGATGCGCCTGTCCTGGGTTCGAGTCCTGGACCTGGCGACCTTTGCCGAATGTCTTTCCCCTCTTTCCTGTTTAGCTACTGTTGAAAAATAAAGTGCCACAAAAAAAAAAAAATGTTTAAAAAGTGGGGACTCTACCAGTAAACCAACCAATGTGAACTGTACCATTTGTTTTGGTTTTTAAAATTCATTCATGATTTATGCTGTACAATAATCCCATCTTGGAAAAAGAATGGTTCAAATAAAACAAACTTGTTATATGAATATGACATTTGTGTCCTTGATTATGTTGGAGTCATCCATTTTGGTCGCACAGTTGAACATGCTCAGCTTAACAGGCATCGCAGCTCTGACGTCACCTGGGATTGTAAAACCTGCAGAAAATAAAGTTTCGTTGCCATTTCCAGCGTGTCTCACGGGACGGCGCAACGGAGGCGCATATCTGGAGAGACAAAAGCTCGCAGGCGAACTTTTGCTCCACAAGGCCATTCCCGGAAGAGCTTGAAAGCTGGAAATCGGTCTGATAAGCAGATTTATTCGCCAATCGAAGACCACGCCGATGCCTGGCGTAGGTGAAAAACCCACAGAGGTTTTATTTCCAATGAGACAAGTTTCCTCCTTGTTGATTCAGTCGACTAAACGGTTCTTCATATTTTCCCCTCCTGAACGGATGAGAAGTTTGCAGTTTTTTTTCTTGAGTTGATCACGGACGCGTGATCCCCCTCCCTCGTTTTTCTTCAGACCTGACCCATCCTCAACCGGTGAAGAGCAGAAACGTCAGCGTAATTTCGTTCTTTTTATATTAAATTGGATAGGCACATTTAGAAGTCTGGGCAGGATGAGGCAGAGTTAAGATGATTTAGAATCACCAGTAGTTAATCCAAGGTATCAACTTGTTGCATGCAATACTGATTGAAGTGTTTTATGCTGAGCTGTGTTTTGATTTGCTGCACAAGCGCTGCTGAATCGTGTGTTCATGTTTTGTCCGGCTGATCCCAAATCAGCCAGGAGTTAGAAGTTGGACTTTTAAAAGTTTTTCATTCAAGCAACTGCGGTCTGGGACCACTCTTTGTACCAGTTTTATTACTGGAGTTTTTCCACTGAGTTCCCACCTCAGAGTTTTATAACTATTTGTTCAAGATTGGGGCAATCAGGCTAAAGGGGCGTGGCCCATCGTTTTACCTGGTGCGCTGATGTCTGTATTGCAGCGATCAGCTGGTAAAACGATGGGGCCACGCCCCTTTAGCCTGATTGCCCCAATCTTGAACAAAGAGTCATGATGATTTCTCTTTCCATTTAACCCAAAATGCACATTTTGTCCATAAAACTGCTGGTTTGATCTTCATAGACACTCAATGCCCATATATTTTTCTTTTATTATTATTGTTAGGTTGTTATTTTTATTCCCTTTGTGTAGAACAGTGCTTGTTAGTTAGGTGAAGGTTTTTGGACCAGAATAATGGTATATCAGGATTATTTGGCTTCAATAAATCTTCATATATATAATTAAGTTTGTGTTTATTTCATGCAAGAGTGATTTATCTGTCAAAACAAGGTCGAAGTTCCCCCACCTTCGGTGAAGCGGTGACATTTTGTGGTTTTGGTTAATAATTTATCAATTATTAATGATGAATAGCTAATTGTAATTATTAAAGAGCTTTGAGCCCATAATCACAACACCAGAGGAAATCTCTAATTTCTTAACCAAAAATCATTACTTACGAATAGAAGTACAAGTACAAGTACATGAACAAGCATTAAGAGGGAGGCTTACTTTTGCAATTTCCACTATGTCTTTCAGGCACTAGGAGATATTTTCCGGTTTACTGAGCAAAACTGTTTTCTGTCTAAATGTAGAACTGGACTACAAGACTGGTTGCAGCAATGACATGCAATTTGGTGATCTGAAGGACCTTTTAATGTGTTTAGCAATTAGGGGATTAAATGCTTTTATCTTGACTAATGTAATGGACCAGATTTTTTCACATGGTCCAAATCCATCTACAATCTCACAGAGAGGGTTGCTACTGTTTTCTATCACTGCAAGGCCATTTAACTTTTCTTGTTAGTAAAGTGAAAGTCCCTCTACTCTCTGTACCTCATGACCCCACTGATGCTCATTAGTGAACCTTCACCTCATGTCTTGCTGGGTAAATCAGGGTATCTGCAGGTTTCAGCAAGTCAAATTTCAGACTTTTTAAGACCATTTTAATGCCAGCTTGAATGAAATTTAAGACCTGAAAACTAACTGTAAATATAGGGGATGGTTGGGGGATCCTGCTGTATTACAATCAAGCATAGTATGTGTGTCACAATAAGACACATTCAAGTTTAGTTTTTGTCTGTCAGTTGAACATAAAGTGATAAAAGTGCTCACTGGTTCAACCATTGTATGAACAAGTGCAAATAAAATGTGCTCGCCATTTGTGAGTCAGTTAACATCAAAAACACATCTCCTTATCCCCTCATTGGAGTTGTAAGACTGTTGCTTGCCCACTGTGTATAAAATCCACAAAACCTCTGACTTCAGAGTCTGTGTTGCACCAAACGCTGCTCTTAGATCAGTGCTAGCAGTAGCAGCGGTGGCCGTTTTCTGAGGAGCTTTACAGTAAAATTTCTGGGGTCTCTTTTGCCCCTTTTCCACTGGCTCGATTGGGCTCTACTTGACTCGCTTTGTGACCGTTTCAACTACTGTTTTTCCCCATACCGGTACCTACTGTTTTAGTCCCTGCTTCTGAGCAGGTGAGATCTGGGCTGAGTCGGGACCACATGTGACGAGAACAGACTGCTGTTTACTGATTGGCCATCGGACCAGGAGAAATGAGAAGGCTTTCAATGAGGTAGTACAGGGAAAAGTTAATAAAACTCAAAAGCAACTACAATAATATTAAGGACCACATTTGCCAAAACAGTTCAAATCAAAATATAATTTTACTTTTTACAAATTGTAACCCATGCCTGAAGGCTGAAAGAAAAGATAAAGGACACATCAGCTTTCTGAATTACATGCAGGCAGAGAGCTGTATTTAATAACATCCTAAATCAGCTGATCACACATAAAATCAGCTGTTCAGAGGCTCAACATTTACCCCGGAACACACAAAACAAAACCACCATGAAACAGCATGGTTGGTAAGGAAATTTATCGACGGTCCTTTAGCGAACCAGCGTCTGCAGGAGGATGGAGCAGGCAGAGAGCAGCCGCCCGTAATCAGACTGCCTGCATCGGACCAAACAGGAGGACGAGCACGAATGTCCAATATCCAACGTAAAACTAACTTCATCGTGGTCAGAAGTCTGCGGTTTTGCGCTTCAAAGTCCTTGTCCTTGTTATTGCCATGGCTGAGACAAAAACTTCCTCATAAAGCCCAAAATGTTAACTTCTTCAAATCAAACTTTGGATCCCTGTACCGTATTTTATAGGTTCTGGCTGGGCTGCGGTCCAGATAATTATCCCAGTGGATAATGTTTGACATGAAAAACATATATAAGACATTCTTGCATATATAACAAGCATTATTATTATTATTTAGTTTGTTTTTATTTTTTATCGTTTCACGCTGATTAATGTGACAATGTCACACAGTAATGTTAAGAAGCACAGCACTACACTGGCGGCTGGAGGCAGAGCTTAAGCCACAAGTGAGTCGGTGTAAACACAACTGACATCGCACTGAGTTGAGCGAAACAGAGCGCAGCAGAGCCGCACCACCTAAAACGACCCAGTGGAAAAGGGGCAAATGTGGGTCTTGGCAGCGGCTTTGTGCTTCTCAAACTTAAAATGGCTTTCTACAGCCATAAACCCCTTCGTGCAAAGCTTAAAAGTTTTTTTGCACTGAAGTGAGCCAGTGGCAAAAACGAAAGTCGTCCAGCTAACTGGCGATTAATTTGCACTTACCCTTAATAGACGCAAAGAAGCTTGCTAGCAAGGGTATATTAGCAGCTAGTTACCTATAGTCTCAACCGCCTCGAGTCCTGGAACACAATGATGATGTCTGCGTGCGGCTCAAATTTTGTTTGACATTAAAGTCCTTCGAGAAAAAACTACGTATACGAGAATATACGTAAAATTTAAGACCTGTGATTAACATATTCAATTTGGACAAAGTCCCAAAAGGGACTGAATAAAATAAATAAATAAATACATCATGAAATAAATTGTTAATATACCATGAAATAAATAAATGTACAATTTAATACATCATTAAAATAAATATACCATTAAATTTTGAAATGCACGATTAAATCATTTATTGTCCCTGTGATGGCTTCAGCCCCACTTTGGTAAAGTCAATTCACACACTCACCTCATGTTTGTTTTGTTTTGAGATTAAACGTGTTTTAGTTAGGTAATTCATTAATTTCCGTACTTAAACTAACAATAATAGTATGGAACTCACAGATAGTAGCACGAAGTGGTTTGTTGTTATAATGTTTTTCTTTTTTGAGTTACCTGGTATGGGGAGTCGGCTGCTTCCTGTCTTGGAAAGAGGCGTGGCCAAGAGCTGAGGACTTAGAAAGCATAATGCCAGTTCAGCAGGACCAACTATTTGCCTGTCAGGTAGAGGGGTGTTTAGGTTAATTTACATCATTTGGTTCTTAGGTAGTAGTGATGTTTAGTTCTGTTTCCCCCCTATTGTGTATGAATGGTCTGGCTAATTCACTATATAGAGGTTAACCTTCTGTCTTTGTGTTAGGTCAGTTTGGAGTTACGTTGTGTATATTTTGTTTCCTTAGCAAATAGTTTGTGAGTTCCCATTTTGAGAAGAGTTATATTTAGTTGACCTCTTTTATGGGCCCATAAGCTATATTTTGGAACTTTGCTATTTTTGAAGTTTGTTGGGTAAAATAAAGAGCCACTTGGAATATACTTTCCTGTGTCCGCTATGCCTTTACTGCTCGGTCCCTCACAGTGCCATTAAATAATTTAATATACCTTTTAAATGATTAAATGAAATAATCTAATGTAATTTTCTTTATAATAAAAAAAAAAAATCATATCACTCTATACTTATTTATTTCATTAATCTTGTGCAGCAGTGTCTTCATTAAATAATTTAAACTGTCAACGTGACCTGTCAAACTAAGTGGGCGGGGCCAACGTTGATAATGTGATTCTGTGGCGGCTGTTCTCTCTACGCATGCCCTCCAAAAGTTCTCTCATGAACTAGTTAGAGATATTTTAGACTAGCTGGGGATATAGAAGCTGTAGTTGTTCACAAGTTTGTGGTAAATAAATTGGAACAATTCTTGAAGTTATTGGGGTTATTTTGCACTTTCCAGTAAAGACATTAACCTCAGTCATAACAAACTTGGAAGAGGGGGTCTTGACGCGCTGTATGAAGCGGCCAATTAGACATCAGTCTGTTGAGGAGCCACCCTAGTCCCGCTCACTGAGTTTGATGGGTCATGTAGACAGTTTAAATTACTTCATGATGACATTGTTGCATGGGAGTCATGAAATAAATACATTTGGAGTGAAATTAAATATATATATATTATATACGAATTTTATTTATTTTGAAATTAATTAAAAAATGAATAAAAAAGGGGCATTTGATTATTTAATCATTTAAAAGGTATATTCAGTTCTTTATCAGGATATTTAATTTTCAGTCAGTCAATCATTTTCTACCACTTCGTCCATAGTGGGTCACAGGGAAGCTGGTGCCTATGTCCAGCAGTGGGAGGCGGGGTACGCCCTGGAAGGGTCGCCAGTACATCGCAGAGCAACATAGAAACACACAGGACAAACAAGCATTCACACACTCATTCACGCCTAAAGGCAATTTAGAGACCAAATAGACTAACGGTCACGGACTGTGGGAGGAAGCCGGAGAACCCAGGGAGAACCCATGCATTTAATTGTACATTTCATAATTTAATGGGATATTCAATTATTTAATGATATATTAAATATGTGTTTACATTAATTTAGTTCATGGGACAATCTCATTTATTTATTTCATTATATATTTATTTATCTAATTTTGGCCCTCCATAATTTAAGGCCAACAAGATTTAATTCCTGAATTTAAGACATTTTAAGGCCTTAATTTTAGATACATGAATTTCAGACTTTTTAAGGATGCGTGGACACCCTGGTGAATAAGTGATTAACTGTAACTTACAAATAGCCCATTCCAAGCGAATTGTGAGAACTTCGGTCTGAGTTATGCCGCTCTGCCTCCACTTGTTCCTTGTGCACACTCGCACCAGGCTCCCACTCTCAGGGCTGGCTTCGCGGCTGCTCTGAAATGAGACTGTCCACTGATACGACCTGTTCGCTCAGGAGGAGCAATTGCTTCAAAGCCAGTAATTCGATTCAACCACATGAGTTTCCTTACACAGAAAGCTTTTTTGCCAATTTAAATGATAATCTGGACCTAAAGGCATTGCTCAGTAGCAGGGATGGAACTGACTGTTTGTTTCTGCAAGTTTGTTTTTCTTCAGACGACATTTGTTGTAAATCAGCACTATATAACTTAACTGGAGTGAACTGAAATTACTACACTTATTCTAAAAAATATTATGAACATTATCCATCAACTAGGTTGGTTTATTTATCATTACAGTGACAAATATGTAATGGGGTTATGTTGATCATATAGATAAATGAAAGTCTTACATTTTTCTAAAGCAGGGCACTTCTGACAGCACACAAGATTCAGCATTGTTGTAGCAGCAAAACAGGATAAAATACCATACAGTCATCACTGTACATTAAATTCTCTAATATCTATTTTTTAACTCAGTGCTACTTTAAAGTAAAATAAAAGACTGTTTCCTTTTAATCATCTGACTCCACCTCTGCCTAAACATTGCAAACTGTCCTGATCATTGTGTTACCTAATTGTACGTTTGTACAGTTAATATATCATAAAGTGCTGACAAAATGTTTCTTTACTGATTACTGATCATTTGTATATGATGATAATGCACCTATTCTACACATTTTCTAGCACATTGGACTCTAGCATCAAATTTCTAATATGCGGCTTGCTTGTTTTTTAAGAAGCACCAAATTGGAAGCTGTAAACATTTTTTTTGTTATCGCAACATTCTCTATCCAAAAAGTTAGGCTTTTGAAAGCAAAATGACCACAGATATGTCATGTCACGGAAAGCTGTAGAAATTATTTCCCATGACTTTCAAACCCAGACCATTTAAGAAATGACAGGTTATTTTCTTTAGTCAAAGACAGGCCAGGTGTTGGATTTATACAAAATTCTGAAATACTACCTGTGCATGTTAACAAAATACCACAAAATACAACAATATGTGAAAAATGTTTTTTTTTCTGCTATGTCTCGCCTTAAAGGGTCTCTGCAAATGTGACACTAGAGCTAAAAAAGCTGAGTAATGGGTAGGATGCATCAGTAACAGTTATCAGTAGAGCTGCAGCTCTCATTTGTGTAGCACCATTAAAATGAGATACACTGATCTGGGGAAACAGGAATGAGACTGGAAATAACAAAACCTGAGATTACAGATAATACTATTGACACACATACACACCTCAAGAAAAATATATGATTAAAAAAATGCTAGAGCAATAGTGTGTAAAATGCAGGTTGGAGACTGGATCCAGTTAGGGTTAGTGTGTGCATATGTTTGTTGATGCCTGCATGTTTTCATAACTGTAAGAAAGAGACAGAACCTATGGAATTCCTTTTCTACAATTGACCTGTCAAAGCTCCAATAATCCAGAATGTCAGTTTAAGGGTGTAACAGTCTGTGCAGCGGGACTTGGATTTTCTGTCCCTTTTCACTGACTTTGTGCTTCACTCAGCCCTTAGTTCTGATACTACACACTGGTGATTGACGCAAGGCAGGTAGTGGGCTTCGGTAGTTTCTCCTGTTGAGTGGTGGCAGATTCTGAAATGGCACGGAAAGAAAAAGGGGGACCACTGCCATTTGTGGTGCTGAGGTGTCCAGGACTCAGGGCTAAGTTTTGACGTCTGTTACTTTCCACTATTGAAGAGGTGTTTGATGCTAAGCTCTCCCTTGTTCTGAAAAGACAAACACAAAACATGAAAAGATGTACCTAAGAAGATTGTGGAGGCTACTTTGTAGATGGGTCAGATTTGCACATATAAAAAACACATGCAAACTGAACTGATCTATAAACCAGGTGCAAATCAAACTGTGTGTGTAAAGTCAGCGAAACAACAGGTGCAAACATTTTAGCTTGTTTACCTTAATTAATTTGCAAAACATATGATAATGACCCAAATGTGCACATTTATGAAAAGAGGATATGCAAATGTAATTCCTTACCACCCGCTAAAGGATTTATCAAACCTGAAATGCATTGTAGGTGCTGTTTCTGCATGTGTATTTAAGACATTTGAAAGACAGGTGCAAAGGGGCATACAAAAAATGTCTGCAGTCGTGGGGAGGAGGCAAAGATACAGTGACAGACAACAGAGAGAGAGAACCTTCTGTGCGCATTTAATATATTTTGATTGTCAGAAATAAAAACATGAGAGATATCTTTCTAGCAATGCCACTTTGGGGCTGCAGCATTATAATTTCAGTGCACAATCCCTTTATGGGATGACATCGTTATGTCTTGATGCACTGAAAAGCGCTTCTATACAACCTGACAAAACTCCAAGATATACACTGCTCAAAAAAATAAAGGGAAGACTTAAACAATATAACTCCAAGTAAATCAAACTTCTGTGAAATCAAACTGTCCACTTAAGAAGCAACACTATTTGACAATCAATTTCACAGCTGTTGTTCAAATGGAAAAGACAACAGAGGGAAATCTTTGGTGATTAGCAAGACACTCAATAAAGGAGTGGTTCTGCAGGTGGGGACCACAGACCACTTCTCAGTACCTATGCTTTCTGGCTGATGTTTTGGTCACTTTTGAATGTTGGTGGTGCNAATAGACAACAGGGGGAAATCTTTGGCGATTAGCAAGACACACTTAATAAAGGAGTGGTTCTGCAGGTGGGGACCACAGACCACTTCTCAGTACCTATGCTTTCTGGCTGATGTTTTGGTCACTTTTAAATGTTGTGGTGCTTTCACACTCGTGGTAGCATGAGACGGACTCTACAACCCACACAAGTGGCTCAGGTAGTGCAGCTCATCCAGGATGGCACATCAATGTGAGCTGTGGCAAGAATGTTTGCTGTGTCTTGTCAGCGTAGTGTCCAGAGCCTGGAGGCGCTACCAGGAGACAGGCCATTACACCAGGAGACGTGGAGGAGGCTGTAGGAGGGCAACAACACAGCAGCAGGACCGCTACCTCCACCTTTGTGCAAGGAGGAACAGGAGGAGCACTGCCAGAGCCCTGCAAAATGACCTCCAGCAGGCCACAAATGTGCATGTGTCTGCACAAACGGTTAGAAACCGACGACAAGAGGATTGTATGAGGGCCCGACGTCCTCAAACAGGGGTTGTGCTCACAGCCCAACAACCTGCAGGATTCTTGGCTTTTGCCAGAGAACACCAGGATTGGCAAATTCGCCAATGGCGCCCTGTGCTCTTCACAGATGAAAGCAGGTTCACACTGAGCACATGTGACAGACGTGACAGAGTCTGGAGACACCGTGGAGAGCAATCTGCTGCCTGCAACATCCTTCAGCATGACCGGTTTGGCAGTGGGTCAGTAATGGGATGGGGTGGCATGTCTTTGGTGGGCCGCACAGCCCTCCATGTGTTCGCCAGAGGTAGCCTGACTGCCATTAGGTACCGAGATGAGATCCTCAGACCCCTTGTGAGACCATATGCTGGTCCTAATGCAGGACAATGCCAGACCTCATGTGGCTGGAGTGTGTTAGCAATTGCTGCAAGATGAAGACATTGAAGCTATGGACTGGCCCGCCCCTTCCCCAGACCTGAATCCGATTGAGCACATCGGGGACATCATGTCTTGCTCCATCCACCAACGTCACGTTGCACCATAGACTGTCCAGGAGTTGGTGGATGCTTTAGTCCAGGTCTGGGAGGAGATCCCTCAGGAGACCATCCGCTGTCTCATCAGGAGCATGCCAAGGCGTTGTNGTTGCACCACAGACTGTCCAGGAGTTGGTGGATGCTTTAGTCCAGGTCTGGGAGGAGATCCCTCAGGAGACCATCCGCTGTCTCATCAGGAGCATGCCCAGGCGGTGTAGGGAGGTCATACAGGCACGTGGAGGCCACACACAATACTGAGCCTCATTTTGACTTGTTTTAAGGACATTACATCAAAGTTGGATCAGCCTGTAGTGTGTTTTTCCACTTTAATTGTGTGTGTGACTCCAAATCAAGGCCTCCATTGGTTAATACATTTGATTTCCATTGATGATTTTTGTGGGATTTTGTTTTCAGCACATTGAACTTTGTACAGAACAAAGTATTCAATGAGAATATTTAATTTATTCAGATCTAGGATGTGTTATTTGAGTGTTTCCTTTATTTATGTGAGCAGTGTATAATGGTGGATTTCTCATGATATGTCCCCTTTAATATTGTGTTTAATGTCACGTGTCGTGTTTTAAAGTGTTTGTATATAAAGTCAAATTAACTTTCCTATTTTCATGAATGTAGGTAAATACAGCTCCCAAAGTACATTTGAGCAACAAATCCAGATACTTACAATAACCTCTTCTTACATTAACCTGAGTGGTCTGATGTTCTCCTAGAAGAACTTGCGCCAAGGTGGTCCGCAGAGCAGAAATTTGCCATTTTATTATAAAGGCTCAAAAATTGTTCAGAATGTATTTTTGTTCCAAATTTTCTCTCTGAAGCACAGATTAATTGATGACAGAATCAATTAACCTCACAGTACATGTTAATGTCCATATATGCATAATGTCAGCAAGGCAGCTACAGGCAATCTTTGTGTTATGCAGATGTGATAGGACATCATTTGTAAAGAGAGAAAGTCCCCCATTCACAACTTGGTAAATCTTATTAGATCAGTTTTCCACTGTGAGCGACACGTGTGTTAAGTCTCTCTATGGATATTACAGCTTGTGGTTTTGTTTTTGTTCCAGCCTTCTGTCTTCATGTTCATTCCATTCAGAGACTCTGGGCTCCTGTCTTTCTGTGTCCTTACTGGAGCCAATGTATAGATAGAGCAGCTTCTGGGCCTTCCCCAGCTGTTGTCTGCATATTAATTGCTCTCTGGGGTAAAACCAGTAAATCCCAGCACTCTTTCCCATCAAGCTTTTCCAGCCAGCTGTTTTTCTGTTGCAGCTAAATTCTGAAAGCTGTGAACCATTTTCTCTGTTTTCTATCATTTTTGAGAGTAAATATTTAAAAAGGATAAGGTTTAGCAACAGAGTCAAAACATGATCAATCAGTCCCATTCATAACTATCTCTAAGAGCATAGATGAAGGATTGCATTCTGGTAATTAGAACAAGTGTGCACATACCTGTCAGAGGGAAAAAAGCAGTCAACATACAGGGGTTGGACAATGAAACTGAAACACCTGTCATTTTAGTGTGGGAGGTTTCATGGCTAAATTGGACCAGCCTGGTAGCCAGTCTTCATTGATTGCACATTGCACCAGTAAGAGC